>JAOVVF010000036.1:4745039-4756535 GCA_028565595.1 Duopalatinus emarginatus | reverse complement strand
GAGAGATAGAGGGGGGACATGGAGAGAGAGAGAGGGAGAGTGAGAGAGAGAGAGAGAGAGAGAGAGAGATACAGAGAGAGATGGAGAGAGAGAGAGAGAGAGACAGGGAGAGAGAAAGAGAGAGAGAGAGAAAGAGAGGGAGAGAGAGACAGGGAGAGAGAAAGAGAGAGAGAGAGAGAGACAGAGAGAGAGGGAGAGAGAGAGAGAGAGAGAGAGAGAGAGACAGGGAGAGAGAAAGAGAGAGAGAGAGATAGAGAGAGACTTTGATTCATTTCCTCATAGTGAACCCTTCGGAAGGCCAGATTGATTTCTGGTTCCTCTCGACGTTTCTTCCTCTTGCTGTCTCAGGGACTTTTATCTTGCCACTATCGCCTTCAACTCGCTCATCATGGGTAAACAGAATGTATACAGAATCTGTATAAATTTTATGGATTTCATAATTCTTTAAAGCTGCTTTGTGTTAATGTCCATTGTTAAATGTGTTATACAAATAAAACTGAATTGAACTGAACCCTGACCCATGTTGAGAACCACTGAGGAACTTGTGGAAGTCTAGGATGTAACTGACACACACCTTATAATGGTCCTCACTGCTACATCATTAATGAGTGATGTCAATCAGCCAAAGTCTGGTATCAGGGGAAGGTTCCCTACATGTAGACCCATAGATTTAAAGATTCTATATAAAACACACTTCCTGGTTTCCATGTAAAGGCCTTCGAGAGTCTTTAACTCTTTTTAGGGAACCATCAAGTCAACGATAGACGAGCGACCAGTGGGAAAACCGCTGTAACAACTACAGAATACTGAATGCTAATAATTATGTTATTTAAGGTTTTAAAGTAACCCCATGTTTACTGATTAAAAAAATGAATCAAATGATTTTTTTCTTTCCTCATTTCCAGCATAGGCAGCAGGATGGCAGAGAGCACAGATGTTGACCAGCTGCTAAGTGCCTTTAAGAGGTTTGCTATCCATGGAGACACCAAAGCCACAGGGAAGGAGATGAATGGCAAAAACTGGGCCAAACTCTGTAAGGACTGTAAAGTTATTGACGGCAAAAACGTCACGTCTACCGATGTAGATATCGTCTTCACTAAAGTCAAGTGAGTGGGTACAGAAAATTCTAGAAGATTTATTGTTATACTGAAAGAAGATCAAGTCATATATTAAATAGGAAGTAGGTCATGTTGTGTATATAAAAATGTTAAATAAATACATAAATAAATAAATAAGTACAGTGAAATTCGTGCCCTAACAGGTTCTTCTATTGGTTCCTTGGGGGAAAACCATTGAACATTACATTCCATGTAGGTTCCTACAGTAGAGGTTTTCCTTCAAGTGGAACTCCTGTAGACAGCAAGAACGTTACCTAGCCAAGGAATCATATATATAAATAAATAAATAAATATTAAATGTTGTCCTACCACTATGAAAACATGTTGGAAACATGACGGTTATATTTTATGCCTGGGAATTTAGGGCCAAGTCATCTCGGGTCATGACTTACGAGGAGTTTCAGAAAGCTTTGGAAGACCTGTCCATGAAGAGGTTCAAAGATCAAAGCAAGGACGAGGCGTTGAAGGCCATACACAAGCTGATCGAGGGAAAGGAACCTTCCAACGTCGGTATAACGGTGAGGCAACTAATCAGATCTTTACAGGGATGTGATTAGTGCATACATCTGTAGGATAGTGTTGAAGAAAACACTGAGTAGATGTGTAGCCCAGGCTGATACACATGAAGGTTTAAAGATCGATATTCAGGCATAATTATATATGCTTGTTCCCTTATTAAATAATATTCTGTTTAATATTAGTTTTAGATTATGTGAAGTCTCCAAATGAAACCCGATGTGTCTTAGTGCCGACATGCCTGTCAGTATTACTCACATACCGCATTATGTTCAGGCTTTCCCTTTCCCAGATCTCTGTGTGTGCTAAGTGATGATTGAGTAGCTCATGTCACCTGTATTTACATTTAGCTTAGTGAGCAGGAGAGCATGAAGAGTTCTTTTCACTGACATAACCTCTCAGTTAATATACGACCCATCACACACTCAAACCTGGCAGGACGCAGAATGAAACGCCTTTTAGTCCTCTGGGATTTTTGGACATCAAGCATTATGCAATATGATGTACTGTTTGTCAAGTCCTCTAAGATCATTGTGTGTTTTTCAGAAAGTGGCGAAGGGTGGAGCCGTGGACAGACTAACAGACACTTCCAAGTACACAGGCTCTCACAAGGAGCGCTTCGACGAGAGTGGGAAAGGCAAAGGAAAAAGCGGACGAGAGGAGATCGTAGACAACACTGGCTACGTAGCGGCGTACAAGAACGCAGGGACTTACGATGAGAAGACCAAAACCAAGTGAAGGTTGCTAGGCTTGTAGAACACATTAGGAATCAGGAAGAGCTTCATTTCCATCCGCACTTACATCTGGACCAAAGGCAGACCTGAACTTTGTCATGGTGGAAGCCAGTGAATGTCAGGAAATTATGTAAACCGCTGTGTCTGGGGTCTCCGGATGCAGTGGTTTAAATGCATCAATGTTACTGTTTTGTTGTTTTAAGATGCTTCTGCAACAGTATGTCTTCAAGTGTTACCACATCTTTCTAAATCTGGACAATTTTAACATTCATACCAAAAACAAAACTAATTAAAGTTCTTTCTTTCTTTTTTTTATTTCTGCTGCACAGTTTTAGATTTTTACTCACAAAGCACTGGGTGATGAACAGTTCATTCATTAATTCTAACGGTTTTCATGAGTTATTTCTTGGGTTAGAACTCAACCAGTAGATGAGGGTCATGGGTCATATGATCATGGTGCATCATATCGTAGAGATCACTTTTCTTCTGGATGTGTTTTAGTGGCCCCTAATGTTGCGTAAGCAGCAGTTTAAATAAGGCGTAATGACCAGGTTCGAAGGAAGCATGATAAGCCCTCGTCCTCCCTGGTTGGAAGCCCTTGGAATGATAGAAAACAATGTCGGATGGGTACAAACAAACAAATAAATAAATAAAAAATATAAAATGTTTACTTTTCCAGAAATTAGGAAATTCAATAAATGAAATAACTGCATGGAGCTGAATTGATGACTGCGACCTGCTCATGAAGTTCAGGTGGACGTGAGGCAGTAGTAGGATCGTCGAGTTCATTGTTTAAGGCATGATCTACTGATCTTACCCTACAAATGAGATTAATAAACATTAAAAAATAAAATACCATTACAACAGTTCTCAGATAATAATGAAATTACAGATAAAAAAAATGACCTTATAAAACCAGATACACCCTGATTATCACCCTGACATGCCTTTGTTCAGCATGTAGTGCATGATCCTGATTGGTTCATCTCACCATAGTAGCTGGTAGCTTATAAAATGTGATGCATTTATTTGACATCTGATGTGATTACAGTAATGGAGGTAACTGATCATTTTGTATGAACATTAGAGCAGAATTACTGTGTTGTTTGGCATGTACCTAATTAACTGCACTGTATGCGTGTTACAGTAAAACTAATGCTAATAAGCACAATAAATTAATTCAGGGAGGTTCGAACCCAAGACCATAAATACATCACTGCTGAGAGACATTTTTTTTTTAAAATCCAAACCCTTAAAGACTGTTTTGGTTCCATTATAACATTTAATAACCTTGAACTTTCCCAAAAATCCTCTGAAGTATTTTTAATGAGTGGACTATACATAGACTAATGCGTAATTATCAACCATTATTCATTTGTCAGTGAGGTTTAGATGTGACGCAAATGTAAAATTCTGCTCCGACGGTTTTGTTTGAACACAGAGACACATTTCATAACCCTGCAAATTGACTGAGAGGAACTAATCATGACTAGGACATTTTGGCCGAGGTTTAAATTTTGATGAAAAACAGAGCGAGTGCGAGTGACCTTCCTCTCACCGACATTGTACATGTCACTGTACATTCACAGACAGCTGTGCTACAGAGGTGTGCATTAAAGTTACAGTCGGTATCATTATAATCTCTTCAAGTCTTCTTGGGACATTAACTGTAAAATACGCAGGCCTGCCTTCTTTGTTGCACTTTAATGGATGCATGTGGATAGAAAACTGGTGTAGACTTTGCTGCATAACAAACTGGAGGACTGTTGATTTTTAACTTCTGTCTGAATAATACTTTTAGCTGTAAACATATTTAGAGACAAGCAGTATAAAGTGGCGTCATTGTATTATACTGAACAGACTGTTTTCATTCAGGTTGGGTCATAAAATTAATGTTGCTTTGTCAAGATTAAAAGTTGGATAAGATACATGAAGTTGTCTAAAATGTGTATAAAGTTTTATTATAGGCAGGGTTTTTTTTTTCCTGGTAATGAAATCGATCATAAAAAACACAAAAAAAATCAGTTATTATTATTATTATTATTATTATTATTAGTAGTAGTAGTAGTAGTAGTAGTAGTAGTAGTAGTAATTTTTTGGAGGGGGATATATAATAAATTATTATATAGCAATAAATACATTTTTGAATAATAATTAAATTAATTTTTAAATGTTAATACATTTTATAAAATGTATTATTTATATTTTAATTTTTACAAAATTCATGCATTTAAGCAGATGTTGTACACGACAGCAACATGCAAAAAAAGAAAAAGATTTGAATGTCTGCATAGTATAATTATAAAGCCTGAGCACATTTTGTACCATTCCTCGCAGCCTGGCATTGCCATTTCATGCAGTCTCTTCTCTGTGGTTAACCACATGATCCTGCTGTAAGAACCGTTTGTGGTGTGTATGTGGCTGGGTTAGAAAAAAAAAATCAGAATGTCCTGTCTCATCCACACACACACACACACACAGAGAGAGCTCTCAGCCCAGGCCACTCATTTATGTGGACAGTGGACAGAATGATGTGAAGTGTCCACCGCCCCTCTACTGCTGTTTGAGAGGAACAGGATGCCGGTGTGGGTCCTTCCGTCACCATGGCAGCAGGAACGTACACAAAATAACAGCCCGGCACCTGGCTCCGGCACTTCTCGCCTGCCTTGTGTGTTTGTAACTAAACACGCCGGTTCATGGCAACGTTTGTTTGGGACATCTCCTTGGAAGTCTTTAATCAAAACCATATCTCATGCAGGATCTGTTCGAATGTGGCCCCTTTCTGCCTGAAGCCACGACTCGAATTTCCTGAGCCTTTAGACCAGCTCGGCTGCTGCTTCTTCAGTTTATAATAAATTGCCTGATGGACTGCTTGTCAAACCTAGTTTGCAGACTTGAATTAGGGTGTGGAAGTGCTGTATATAATTCCAGACAAGGACCGGAGTCATATCACTTTAGTCAGGACGTGATATTATACAGGCAGGAAAAGCAGTAAGTGATGAAACACAGGACATGGTGTATAAAATTATACAAGTTTAAAAGTGATACAGTCTGAGAAGATGATTTTCACATCTATTATAATAATTATTTTATTAAAAAAAGGTCTGATAAACAAAATATTTAATCTGACCCATAAAGAACGCAATGATTTTTACATATTTTTCATATGAACTAACTACTAAAAGCTCCAAACGTCCCTCTGGTGTTCTACTTCATCTCTCTGGAGCTCAGAGAATTTTTTTTCTTATCACAAAGTCCTAGACATAGACTCAGTTTCACAAATAACGCCTTTTAAAGTCTTTAAAAGAGCAGACAGTTTTTAGTTTCATGTAGGTGGTCAGATATGAAGTTTGCAGACTAAATAGGTCGCATTCCGTTTTGGTTTATCTTGGTTTAACTTGGCTAGCACTGCTGTGGGTCATGTTACTCATCTCAAAAACAGTATTAAAAAAATATATATATATTATGAACAGTTACAAATAAAAGTAATCACTGTGGGAATGGATGAGATTGATATACATAAAATAAATAAATAAATGGGTTGATTCATTTATTTTTTCACTAATGCTTCAGTTACTGTGTTGTCTCATGGCGGTGTCAAAGCATATCCTGGGAACAGTGGGTAGGAGATGGAAAAGCAAATTTAATTTCCCATTAATGTTCTGAATTAAAAGAATTGCATCATGACGTTCATTCTTAAATGGATCAAACCAGCAGCCTTCCAGTCCCAAGATCGATTCCCTAACACAGTGCTATGGCTGCCCCTCACTTTCTGTCTAATGGATCCTCTTGACACGTGTCATTGTAACGAGATATTCATTTTATCCAGATTATTTCATTTAATTTTTACATGTTTGTCTTTACATTACAAACATTATAAGCTCAAGTATTTTAAGCTGTTATTACCTACTTGTATACAGAATGATTTATTTTTTATACTACATACTGATGTGTGATATATAAATAAATAAATAATTTCCTTTTTTATGAAGAATGTTTAGGTCCATGAACACTTTGACTCTGGATGAACAGGTTTCTTATAGATAAGCTTTTAGTTTCTTTAGAAGAACATGGTGAATGCAACATGGGAAATGGGATGAACTCCAGTCTCACTGTTTGACTGATAATAAATACAGTTTACTAACTCTTGTAAGCTGAATTCTTTTTTTTCCATAATCATGAAGACTCGAGGTGACAATCCCACTACTCCCTTCAACTACAAAATAATAATAATAATAATAATAATAATAATAATAATAATAATAATAAGTATGCTATTATACTAGAGTTCAGGATAATTAGCAGATGTTTTTTATCATCACAATTACAGAAATCTGAACAATGACATCATCAGAAGTCATCATTACAGTCATGTAACATGTGCCGAACTAGAAACGACGTCTGACCGATGAGCTGTAATGAATGACCAGCTTTTAAATGTTGCCTCGTTATGCTGCTATGGAGATACTTGACCTTTAAAGTCTCCGCGCCTTCAGCTGTAACATTGTGGGACGTAGTCTTTGTGTATCCATGGCAACAAAGATCCATTTCTGCCTTTACTACTTTCCGTCTGTAGACTTTCTCTGTGTATTTCAGGTAAAAACTCCAACTCCAATTTGGAAGCAGTGTAAAAAGTTTGGAGCTTTCATGATCAAGGGATGAATCCTGAGAAAGAGCTAAAGTGACAACATGAACATCTGAGGTGAGCACTACATACACCAGATACGTTCATTAAAATCTATTACGCTGAAGGATTCATCATTGTACATGAATACATAATTGTATTGTGTGTTTACTGTCAACAGCAGCTCTGGATCTGTATATAAGGAGCAAAGGCAGTTCAGTGGTATGAAAATCACACCTGATGAATGTAACAGACACGTGAAATGCAAAGCGCAAACAAACTACCGAAACGTTCCTCTTCCTCTCCTCCTTCACGATCAAAACATCTCAGCGTGACTTTTCAACAGGAACATTCACACAAGCCTTTCTGTGCACCTCCTTTATTATGGAAAACTGACCAGCAGTCAGGATTCGTTCCTACATGGAGCACACCACAGATCAGATCCTTGTATTTGGACTCGGAGAGAACCAATAAAACCCGGGACATGAATTCAAGGGACCCTGTGATGTCACAGGTCTCCTTGAGTCACGCTTTGGCTGAAACAGACCCAGAGCTGGAATCACATACTGACAGACTTCTGCGCCTTACCAGGGGTACTTAACTATTATTCTTATTTTACATGCGTTTTTATAGAAATCCTTATAAATTATATTGTAAAATGCCTTTTAAACATTTTATACTTTCCAAATGTAAGAATTTAAAGGAGAAATCCATCTGAAAGACTTGCATAATAATGTTTAAAATATTTGACTGCATTCAAGTTTTATTTATTTATTTATTTTGGTCTGGTTGACAATTTCCTATATTACTCATATAATATGACCTGCTGATAGCATGTACAGTATGTAACCGTTGCTTCATGTCTAAAGACTGCAATGCAGCAGCGCAGTCATTTAATCTAACTTGGTCACGTCCGCAATCATACAGTCTTCTCAAACAGCTTCAACTTTGATGCTAATATCACAATCAGCCCAGTCATGGTTATCATGTAGCTTGCTAACTAGCCAGTCGGAATCTGGAAATTTTCATCCATTTGCTGTTTTGGCTTCTACACTGAATATGTGTTAAATATGATCTGGAACTGTTAATTGACTTTTTTTTGAGTCAGCAAGAAGCCTGATTGTCCCTTATTTTTAATATTTACAATTTTACTCCTAATAAACACCACTGTAAATGTGCTACAAACAGCATCAGTGTGACACACCTCCAATCTCTCACAGGACAATACAGCACCAACCAACCACTGAATTACCACCAGAATCTTTTATAACCTGAGTAAATGTATCCATTTGGTTATTCTCTAGATTTGTATGAAGCGACCCACTGTCCTGATGTTCCTATGCAATTTTTTGAGATGAGACAAGAGGAAAGATCACCAACACATAGACTCATGAATTCCTTATTGGAGCCAAAGAAACAGGAGACCCGACAGACTCAGAAACAGCAGCTGAAAACCAAGGAAGAGGTTAGTTTTAACAAGATGAACCTAAACTCATAAGGGAACCCGTTCTCTTCATGTGGAAGAAATTCTGCTTTTAGGAGCACCTAAACGTTAGCAGACGATTGCTGGACACAGTATATGTATCGATCTGAATATGAAAAAAGTGGATTACACTCAGTAACCATTGAACCACACCAAATATGGCCTAGTTTAGGCACTAATTAGCCAGTTATGCCAATGGCAAGTGCATGGGCCAAAACTGGCCCAACTTTAGCAGCCACATTTAAAGCTTATCATAGCATGCATAGACTTTTCTGCCTCATGTGGTCCACACGCAGCCCAACATGTGAAATGTTTTACATATTATGCCAAAACTAGCTCAATTATACCCTAACATATTTTTTTGTGGCCAGGTTCTGATACTCAAATCTATATGAAGTCATTCCACTGAGGTATGTGGGCGGGATGAAGTTTTAAGTGTGGGCCAGATCTGAGCCATGACTTGCTGAGGACGTCACATCCTAATGATGCCACCAGAGAGAACTAGACCACTATAAAGAATCCAATTATTCGGTCATCAAAAACCCTCAAAATTATCACAAAACTTTATATAGAAAAAAAAATAAAACCATCACTAATTATTACTAAACTATTAGGAACCTGTAGAAAGTTTCTTTGCTTGTTTTGATAATGATGTTTATTTAATTGGCAGAGAATAAAACACTATTTAAAGATGGATGGTGTTATTAAGGATATACTGTACGACATTGACATAAATCGCTACATAAACAAAAAATATCTCTCAACTGTCAACTAAGACCTCTTCGATCAGATTAAATGTCAAGCTCAAACTCACATTTTGTTAACATAAGCTTGGGTTATGTCACTTTTGGAACTGACCGACTACTACATTAACTACTGACTTCAGACTAGTTCAGAGACAACAATACCACAACAAGTTCTGGAGAGATTTTTAGGAATTACTTTCAATAGATACTTGGGACAAGGCGGTCAACTTTAATTCAACTGCATGAATAAGCCATTGGTTTGTCCTATGTAAGTCCTATGTAAAGACAATGTAAAATTCCTAAAAGCTTTCGCTGTTTGGATGAAAATGATGTCTGTTGTACTGAAGAGCTTATATACAGTTGGTATCACAGCCTCGTGATCACCTCTACCCAGGTCCCTGAAATGTGCGCTGTGCTGAGGACGCTGCTTGACCTGGTGGACGAACACTGGAATGGACAATTCTCTCTTCACCTCAATCCCAACTTCATGGGTACGCATCCAGTACGAAAGCGAGCGAGCTTTAGGTAATACAACTTTCTTTGTATTACAACCAGGAAGCTCAAACCTGTTCCAGCGTAAGGTCCATGAAGACATGGTTTGCTGAGGAACCTCAACCCCACTGAACATCTTTGCAAAGAACTGTGATGTTGACTTTACCCCAGTAATGAATGACATGGCTCCAGGAAGCCTTCAGGCACAGAACATGCCTAGCTTAGCATGTAGCTTAGCGATGTTGTGATAATTGTAGGTAATGTAAGGATATGTTTTGGCAGGTTTGGATGTTAAAGTACTAACGTATATGCCAAGTTATGCTTTTAAGTGTTTAATTTTTTTTTTTTTTTAATAATTGCCACAATCTTGTATGCTTGCTCACAGCAAAAGCCATCCTGCTGTTGTTGCCTCTGGCCAACTCTGTTCCACCATCTCAACCTGAGGACAGGAGTATAAGAGGACGTAAAGATGAGCAGAAGGGAAAGCAGGAGAGAGGAATATGGTGGGATGTGGAAAAATCAAGGCAGGTAAAGAGCAGGTTGGGGAAACAACAGGGTGGAAAAGCAGAGTGGAAAAGCTGTGAAGAACACCAGTCTGATCTCGATGTCTCTGAGGTCAGACAACTGAGGAGACAACTTGCCAAAAGTCAGCAGGAACAGGTCTTTGGGTTGATGATTCTTTCTTTTCCCATAAATAATATTTACCTGCTGTGTTCCAAGGTAAACTTTAAACGTGTGTGTGTGTGTGTGTGTGTGTGTGTGTGTGTGTGTGTGTTGAAGGAATTATTGAAGACACGACTGATCTTGGCTTTAAAGGAGAATTTCATTTTGCAGTCAGAGAAAATGAAGCTGATCACAAGTTTGGAAAGTGGTGAGCATTTCTACATCAGGTAGAACATGAGCATGAAGATACCGTGACCTATAAACACTGTGTGTGTGTGTGTGTGTGTGTGTGTGTGTGTGTGTTACAGATACTGCACTGTTAGACTTTGGAGTGTATCTGGACAGAGAAAAACAAGTTCTCCAACAGCAAGACAAACTCTTAAAGCAGATCGATCGAACTCTGCGTCATTTTCAGGACAATCACAGGTAAAGTCATTTCTCACAGGTACTATTTATTTCTACTAGTTTATAAATGAGTCATTCTTCATTTAATTGTAGGTCTAACCCCATAAATACAAAACATTTGAAAAATACAAAACCTATGAATACAAAATCATTTGAAATGGTATTAATACAGTAATATATATTCCTGATACGTGTTCTTTTCCTAGATCCTTGGTATCACAGAATGACTTTCTACACAATGTGATCAAAAGAACCAGCAAATGCAAACTTTAAAAACTTCAATCTACTTTGGTACCAATCGACATTGGTAAACAAACCAATAAAATTGTGTGTGTTTAAGACTTAACTTTAAAAAGTTTTCAAATGACCCAGATGTTTGTTCACTGCATCAATTGTTCTGGATTAATTTTAGGTAGATGTTAATAAGTCTATACTGAGAACACGCCACAAGAGCTGATCTTCTTCTAACAGTCTCAATCTGGCTCATCAAACTCATTCAGATTCTTACACTTGCCCATTTTTTTCTTTATCCAACACATGAACTTTGAGTACTGATTGTTCACTTGGTGTCTTGTTCATACCCACAGCTTGACAAGTGCCACTGTAATAAAATATTCAAATCTTAATTGCTTCACCCATTAGTGGTTTTCTGGTTTTTATGTCACAGCTGATCCGTGTATATGCCTAAAGAGTCATAACATGAGAAATAAATAAT
>JAOVVF010000036.1:4727351-4744939 GCA_028565595.1 Duopalatinus emarginatus | reverse complement strand
CTACACATTCATGCATTTTAGACTTGAGGACAATGTTTCTACCTCATGTTGTGATAAATTCCCCTCTTTGTCCAGTCTGATGAATCCAGTCCAGAGATTCAGCTAGACCTCCCTGTCACACTGTCATCCTTCTGTGCGCTCCAGGACAAAGGAAGAGATCAGGGATATGGGTAACGGCGATACCTTATAGAGGATCGTTGGGTACAGTGCTGGATTGGATTCATCAGACTGGACAAAATTCTGAGATTCTGAGATCTCTTTTTATGTTCTTATTTGTTTACACTGCCTGTTTATCCATGTCTCTGAATTCTGGTTCTGTCTCTACCCTGTTTCTGCCCCTGTTCAGACTGCGTCCCTTGATTTTCTTGTCTTCATATAACCTCATATTCGACTTATTGAAAAGGCTCATTTAATCTTTAATCTTTAATCTTCGTCTTTGATTCTGTGTTTCCGACCTTGATAGTTTTTTGTTTGTCGCTGTGTGTATGGGATTCATATTCCACTTTATGAATTATGAGGATGATTTTTGAATTATCCCTACTAAACAATCGGAAGTTTAGGGATTTTTTTGCATGTGCATCTTCCTTTAAGTATCAGGATTACACCTGGAAAAGGTCTATACATAGTAGTTAGGAAGTAGAGAGCAAAAGCAAATGGGTTTATTTATAATCATTTTGTTTCCTGGTGCTTTTTAGAGCTTTTTTATTTAAATTATTGAACGTTCAACTCATATAGATGTAGATTTCAAACAATAAAGATTTTTACCAGCACTTCCTGGTTTAAGATTACATCGAATGTTGTTGTTGTTGTTGTTGTTGTTGTTGTTGACTGGTCAGTTATATTTATAAGTATAAGTAAGAAATTTTTCATTAGTTGACACTAGGGCTATATTTTACATACATATTTATTTTTTCTTTCTACTATTTATTGAATAACCCATTAAACAAAAGGGGATTTTTTTTTTATATTAAAAGTATACAATATAATCCAAACCTAATGATAAACAAATAAAAGTGTCATTACTTAACAAAGAATAAATTATTATTGTATTAAAGTTTTCTGTCGGATGTTTATTTAATGCATGTTTCACAACACTGACTGTAGCTAAGATATACTAAAGTAACTGGTACAGCTGTCTAATACTGGGTAGTACAGGCCATGGACTCCACAAACTTGTGGAAATATTCAGTAGACAATGAACTTCCTGCAGAACGGTGCACAATTCTGTTCCATTCACATCCCAGATATGTTTGATGAGGTTGAGATCTGGTGACTTAGGTTGGTGTCTCTAGTCTCTAGTCTGTATTTTGTTCTATTGAAAGGGGGCCAAACCAATTAGAACATAAAAAGGTGTAACTTGTCAGAAAGGAGACACACAGTGTTCACCTGTCAGGGACGTTTGTAGATGTACCAGGGGTCCCGTGGAAAGCCAGCTAAACAAACCACATACCATTATGGAGCCACCACCAATTGTTTACTTATTTATTTATTTTTCCCCTGTCTGTAGTCTGTACCAGTTTTCTGGCACTTCAGTGTAGAACACTGTTCAAATGTCTAGCCAGGAAAATTCATAATAGTTTCAACAGGAAGTCTGATTTTGTTGAATTTTGTCACAATTCACTGAAGGACATGTGACTGAGAGTAAAACTGTTCAGTCCGTTGACAGCTTTTTATACCAGTAAGTCTGGCAGTAATGAGAGCAGTAATACGCAGAAGTTCAGGATATTTACCAGTCACGTATTTGTCAGTGTTTCATAAACTAATCAGGAATTCAGACATTGCATAAAACAAAACTTAACGAAAGGATTAGCACAAGCTAAACGAGTTGAATTTTATATTTTTATTTTTTATTCAAATGTTTTCGTTCATTCGTTTTTCACTTTTACAGATGCGTTTGTACAGTTATTGTGGACCTGAAAATAAGTATGAATTACAGATGTGGATGCGAGTCATGTGGATCCCCAATTACGAAAAACATGTCGACTATTAATTTACAAATTTTATTATTATATATCTTTGAAATGCCAGTACAAAAAGTCATAAGTTATAAAATCATTTCATGTTTTCTCCCATAAAATTGTGAATAATACCTTTTCATAGACCATTATCTACAACCTGGTGCATGCAAGCCAATGGGGAGTAAAAACTAATAAATAAGGAAATAAATAAAATAAACACATTTTAAACTCCCTGTAAAATTTGTGGTTGGAAAAAAAATCTAACCAAAACAAGCGTATGATGTGTCTGTACCGTCTTTAAATTAGGTAACGTTAGGTAACGTTTCTCAAAACGACAGATTTTATGCGGATGTAATTTATTTTTCTGAACAGGCTGATAAAACTTCCTGTTTACGGTGGATTCTGGCCTGCAGTGCTTCACCACAAATGGTTGAAAATGGCATTTCAGTTCGTGATGAGAAGCACATGAACTGACTTCAGTCTTTCAAGTAAACATGTTTAGTTTCCTATAAGCTGAAATATACTTTTGTAGTGCACTGTTTGATCTTTTATAGGCATGTGTAACCTCTGCTGTTGTTTAATACTTTATTAATGTGTGTGTGTGTGAGTGTGTGAATACCAGCCACAGAATGACTGCCATATGTGAGCACTAATTTTGAATGGACTGAAGCTAAAAATTTTTATATGACATGTAAATTTCACTAACATTTCTGGTACTGATGTTTTATTTCTAGTTTGATATTCAGATTGAATGATATTCTGCCCCCAGTGAACCTTTTCTAGAGAAAATCTGGCAATGTGGTATGTTATGAGTAGATGGTGATGACCTCACGACCTCCACCCCTTACAAGCAGCACTCGCTCAAGACCTTCTGTCAACACCTCCAGGAACTCCATATCTGAAAGGTTTGAGTTAGGGAAGAGACAGGATTTGGACACAATTGGGTCTCATAGTGATGTCTTAAATAATGCTACTGAAGTGAAAGTGAAGTGATTGACTTATGGTGCTTCCACACAGAGGAATTTGAGTTTAGTACTTAAGCCATCCAGCCAATGAACCCTCACTAATGAACACACTTGCCCAGAGTAGAGAACATCCCTTATCCATGGTCCCTACTGAGCAGTGAAAGTGAATTATTTGCCTACTGTGTTTGCACACAGAGGAATGTGGCCTCTGCATTTAACCCATTCGTGCAGTGAAACACACACACCAGTGAACACCAGGGGGCAGTGAACAAACTTGCCCAGAACACACAGCGCCCAGGGAGCAGTTAGGGGGGTTAGGTGCCTTGCTCAAGGGCACCTCAGTTGTGTCTTGCCCTGGGCAGGGATCAAACCTGCAACTTTCCGGTCATGAGACCAGTTCCCTAACAACTAGGCCCGTTGGGGCAGTTGGGGGCTGGGTGCTGAGCTCAGGGGTACTTTAGTTGCGTCTTTTAAGTTTGAGGGACCGAACCTGCAACCTTCCAGTCACAGGATTGGTTCCTTAACTTCAAAACCTCAAAAAGGCCAAATAAAGTATTTTTATCTCATATCTCAACATTGAAGGACACATGTAGCAGTGGAACAGCACTGCTACAGTGCTACAGTCACCTGACCACTGCACCCATATTATGGTCCTCCCCAAGTAGTTGCCACAAAGTTAAAAAAAAAAAAAAAACTCTTACAAAACCAAGCCGTGTTCCAGCATAAAGAAGCGAGGTTTATATGGTTTGCCAAGCCTCTGACCTCTGCAGGATTTCATTGTATCATAGTTTTTTATCATGAATATTTTATTTTTTTCTGAGAACAATGTACAGTGGAGCCTCATAAACTTAGTTATCTATTTAATGTGAAATGGCATCTCAAAGCTTGCTAATACAATGCTATATCTACATGTTCTGTTAGCCGTCTAGCTAGTCTGTATGCTAGTTTTAGCTAACAAGCTTATTAAAGAGTAAATAAGAGCCTGATATAAATATATTTCAGATAAATCTTCAATATATAGTAATTAAGGACAAAACCAACTAGGTATCACGTGAGTTGGTATTTACTTTTATATATTCATTTACTTACGATAGACGTGGTAGCTAGCTAAAATGCTAACTTAACTTTGTGAAACTGATTTCCACCTGGTTTGGATTAATAGAATTGTATTGTTATAGATAGAAGCATATTGTGTTGTTGTAAATAATATATAAAATATATAGTTGTCAGTATATCACATTGTGTTAAGGATACAGTTCTCATCACCATCAGGATTGCGAGGAGGTCCAGGCATGTTCAGCAGCACCAGTCTGGCATCATGGGACTTGTTCACGATCACTTCGTTAAGCTTCACTGCTGTGTGCATCCGTCTCACATTAGACTGATCTCTGTTCCACAGATAAACAAATACAACAGATAAGCAAGAGATAAGCAAGAGATAAATCAGACGCTGACTAAGTTTCCTGGTGTCTTCTAGAAATGCAGATATAAAGCCATAAACAGAGATAAAACTTTTATAGGGAGATAAGACAGGTAAAAAAAAATAGCATTAGCAATTTTTGCTATTATAAAGAAAAAAGCACTGTTTGCAAAAGAATCAAAGCAAATCGCACAAGTTCAAATCTAATGTGCTTTTGCTTTAGTACTCACGGTTTAAGACTGATAAGTTCTCTGAAGTTCTCTGGAGCGTTGTTGCGCTTTCGTCTTTCTGTGTCCAGTTTATCTTTGGTCCACGTCATCTGGATCTTCTCAGGCACTATATCTAGACTTTCCTCTTCTTCATCAGAGTACAGACTGCCCATCCGCACCAATGAGTGTCTGTCCTTTACTAGCTGGGCCTAATAGGAACAATCAGAACATTGCTACCAAGTACCATGAATCATAATTATCAGGGTTATGTTGAGGTAAGATGTTTAATTAAAGGGGACATATAATAAAAATGAAAAACACTATTTTTTAGTTTTGTGTTCATTCATTTGTGTATCTGGAGTCATTACCAAGCCACTAAACTGTGATCTAAGACAACCCAGTGGATTTTGTTCGCCTAGATAAGAAACCATGGGATTCAACAAGATGTTCAGATTTTGCATCCTTTGTGACATCTCACAAGGCATCATTAGAATAACCCCACCCCTTCATTTGAATATCTCCACCCACTGTACAGGTATCTTGAGAATTACATTAGTAATTAGTGTTAGTTAATTTGTAGCTAATCATAGACGTTCCAGCTTCACGTCAAAGTTAATGAAAATGTAGCGTTGTCGGCTGAACAGACCAACACACAAACCAACACACATCATTACATCGGTTCCCAGTCTCAGAGGACAGGACACCCTCAAATATAAAAAAACACTTATTAAAAAACAGATAAGAAATGAAAACATTATAGAGTTTTTCATCCAGAAAAAAGGCTTGTGGCAGAGGCGTCACAGAGTGAACAATGACTTATCTTTTAAAGCAACAGGCACTGAACTGAGCGTTTGGAAAGAGCTGTTTAACAGAATTAAAAGGCACCTAAACTGGATGCGATATTTTGACCAAAGAACCTCACAGACATTTCATTTAGACCCCAGAAAACTGAGTTAACTTGTGGAAAATTAATGGATCATAGATATAGATTCCAGTGTCTTCAGGTCTTTGTGGTTTCTTAGTAGCATATTAATGGACATTAAGAAAAAGGAATAAAGAGTGATGATAACAGGAACTTGTAACCTGCTACAAATTAGTGTAGCTACCATGTGAACAAATAAAATGTATCATTTTTAATCAGTTAGAAATCTAATTATTGCTAAATCAGTGGTATAATCGGTGCTTTAATAAAAAAATAATCAACATAAGCATCAGGCCACATCCAATTTACATCAGCCTTCAAATAAATATCATGCCCACACCTCTCTGTTCCTCTCAGCTGTGGACAGTCTCATCTGCCTCAGCATCTGTGACCTCTGCTCCATCATTAGTGTCCTCTCATAGGTGTATGCAGAGATGTCGCTATCATCCTGCAAATAACAATAAAAACAATAAAATGACATGATTTTAGAATATTTTCAGGGATTTTTATATAGGTAGGTCAAGCAAACCTGGAATAGAGCAAACATCATTTAAACTGCATGGTTTTAAAGAGGTGTAGATAATTAGCCGGAGGTTTTTATTTACCATTTCCACCACCTCCACCTCTGCTTCTAATCTCAGCTGGTAGAGAAAGGTTGCAAGATCTTTCTTCATTTGAATGCTGTTATCATCCATCTGGGCCACAGTGAAAATACGCATCTTACACTTGCGCCATACCTAAAAAAATAAATAAATAAATAAATAAATAAACACAGAGATCCAAAGATGTGTTTATCAGCTGAAAGTGCAAGATAATTTTGAAAACAAATGATCTTCACGTAGGAAGTGAATGCCTGTGTGAACCCCCTCGCTGCACTGGTTCCTGCAGTTTCTAGCTGAAACACTGGATAAAAATACAAACCCATTAACTTTTGTCTAAGAGGCTAAAACCTTGGGGCTTGTGCACAGCTGAAGATTCCAATATTGTAATTTGGATGTGAGGAGAGAAAACATTGTCTGGCTATTTGTTTTTTTACTGTATGTGACTCAGAAGTAAGGCCCACTGTCCCACTGAACCCGAAATAGACTTTTATTTATACATTTACACTCATGCTAATAAACCTGTTTAGATCATGATTTATATTGTGATGGTGCTGGTTAAAGCAACGTTCAGATCCACCCTCGGTCAGAATAAGCCATCGGCTGAATGTGCTGAAAGGTGACCGGTAATCGGCATCCGCCCAGAAATACTGATCAGTCCACTTTAAATATCAGCTGTTGAGAATTCTTTATGTTTTTACAAGTTATATCCCCAATTTAAATTCAATGTTTGCCACTGTTCTGCATCACCTCTTCCCTTTTATTGTAGACCCATGCCGTTATAATACATGCTGTTCATTGTTACAATGTGGCTTTTCATTGTTTTGCTGAAATAAGCAACGCCTTCTTTAAAAAAGATGCTGTCAAGATGTCGTTTGTTGCTCCAAAACCTGAATTTATCATTCAGGGTTTATGGCGCCTTAACAGAGTCCACATGCCATGTATCACTAATGCACTAACGCTTGTGAACTGTTCACTCACTGGCAGACGTCAGACCACAGGACACTTTTCTACTTCACCTTTGTCTTAAATAAGCTAAGGTACAGCGTAGGTGGTGTGGCAGTGTGTTTTGAATCCTGTTCTTTATGGTTTCCTCTTTGCATGGTAAAGTTTTCGTTTGCATTTACAGACAGTGGCTTTAGGAAGTGTTCCTGGTTCCACTATAGAATATGTTTGTTTTTACTGCAGTGCCGCCTGAGGGCCCAAAGATCGCGGCCATCGAGTAATGACTTTCAGTAAGTGATGGGCAGTTGCGCCGCAACATGTAGCGAAGCTATTAGTTTAAGTACATTTTCCTGTAGCTTAGCAGTAGCATCGCTAATTTCTGAATCGAATAACTTTCCAGTAGTTACGTTATTTTTTTATCAAGAATCGACGTAGCGTCCATAAAGACTTAAATTTCCAGGACATGTCTGAGAAAAGCAGAGGTTTGATCTGCAGTATGATTTTGTCATGTCAGGAAATAATGTCATGTAACGGATGTTAACTCGTGCTAACTAGCAGAAGGGAAACTAGCTTACAAAAGTGGAGGTACGAGCCTGTCTAAGATTGTTTATACGCTGTCTCTGGTCAAAATGTTTTTAAAGCTTACATGTAGTTTTTATCATTGTGAAATTAGATTAGCATGTACATATGTGATTTTATTGATAGGCTCCAGGGGTCTCCAATCATTTTTTTCTCTGAAGCTTAATTTATGGTTGAGTAACTGATAATAGCTTAGCTCACTACATTTTACAAGTAGCTTACCTAACACTGCTTTCAGCCTTGTGCCTTGCATACAGAGATTTCTCAGGATTCTCTGAATGATGTTAAAGACGTTAGATAATGAAATTGACCAGTTCTTTGCTGTTTTATATAGAGACTCATGGCTCAAGGTTAGGGAACCAGTCTTGTAATTGAAAGGCTGCCAGTTCGATCTCCTGTACTGACAAGACATGACTAAATACCTTTCAGGAAGCCATTTAACCCCCTAGCCAATTTCTGGGCACCATGGATATCGGCTTGCCCCCTGCTCTGGGCAAATGCATTGAATGCCCCCTAGTGCATTAAAATGTGTATATTTTTATATATATATTTTTAGAATGTGTGTTTTGCTGTATGGTTGGGATAAATGCAGAGTCACTTCACTTTCACTTCACAGAGTGATGAACCCCTCCCCATGTTTACTTCTCAAAATTCGTATTACTGAACCGGTGCCAATTAAACCAATTTTAAATGTCCTGCTGTCTTAAAACATCTTTTTGACTGGTTATGCTCAAAGCTTGTGTATGCTGCTTGTATATTGTATTAATAGACCAAATTTGAACCTTGTGCTGTTTGAGCAGGAAGGGTAGCAGCATGAGCATTCCTCCATCATGGACTATCCACCACACGTCGATGTGTCCGTCAGTGAAGCGCTCATGGTTGCTGGGGTAGAACGAGACATTCTTTGGTACCATCAGTGCCAGGTGGGCGGCCGTCGTACACCGAACTGTATCTAACATATCAAAACAAAAGAAAAATATCATAAATATAAATGTTTTACTTGAATATACTGTTCATAGGGAAACATACAGTCTACTTATTTTACACCACCTGTACCGTCACCCTGTCATTACTGTTCATTAAAATAGACTATATTGAAATAGGAATTCAAAAACAATCTCTCCAAACATGAGAGGATGCAGATGCAGGCAGTCCACATTTACAATGTCTACAAACAAATTCAAAGGTCACAGCAATTCATATTCAGGAAACAGGAAATGTAAACAGGCTGTCAAAGGCATAAGCAAGTAGTACACACTCATAGGGTGTAAATACACAAAGAGAAACACAAAGACAACTCAAAACAGGTGACAATAATTAAACAAATAAAAAAGTAAACAGGGCCAACTAAAACTCAGGGGACTGTAAATGATGTGTATGATGTGTCTATGATGTGTCCGCTTGGGATTCCAGAGACTGGCGTTTTGTGTGGTTTGTATATATTAAGGTATATAAACCTTCTGTCAACAGAAATGCATGACAATAAGAATTACAAAAGTCAAAAGTTGTCAAGGGCTTGTGTAAGAGTCATGTAGCTTTATGAAAACTACCATTATTGTCAGTTGAAATTCTAACCCAGTGTTGTTAGGATCGGTCAGTTCCCTCTGCTGCCACCAGGTGGCAGGTAATCAGTTCTGATGGGGAACACATGGCTGAGTCTACATTTAAGCAGAGATTCAGCTAGACCTCCCTGTCACACTGTCATCCTTCTGTGCGCTCCAGGACAAAGGAAGAGATCAGGGATATGGGTAACGGCGATACCTTATAGAGGATCGTTGGGTACAGTGCTGGATTGGATTGGAGGTAATAAATGTATCAGGGAAAGGTTAGGCATTGGTGTGATTCCTTTTCTTTCCATTCCTTTCTCGCGGGGACTTTCTCAGCGCTGGAGAAGTCCAGGACTATATCTTGTGGCCTATGGGTCTCTCTCTCTCTCATGCCCCCAAGCGATCCTCTCCCAGGCCAGGAGGGACTGCCCTCTACTTCCTGATTTTCTTCCTCTGGATTTGATGGTGATTTGCTCTGTTTCCGCTGAGCATCACTCATGCTCCGTCTGCCCATTGGAGGTGGAGCCATGCCGTGGCTTGGCGCGTGCCCTTTTTTGTTATCATTTATTATTTTTCTTTATTAATTTTTTAAAATTTTGTGCTCTTAAGCACCTCATATTCTCTAACTCTCACCGGCTTTTCTGCGCCGGTCCCTCGTTCAGGCTGGCGTGCCACACCGTTGGCGAATCATATCAAGTGTGTTATTTTATTAGTTTAGAAACATTTAAAATCCTAAGAATATGTACATGACAGTTATGCATAAATAAAGTCAATAAAGACACAGAAGGGCACTTACTAATGAATGTTTTCCATGCTCGAGGATCCTCGCTTTGTCTCCAGCCGTAAGGCCAACCCATAACCACTGTGTTGTGCTTCATCCCACCTAATCCACATGACTGGATAAGATGAGCGATTCCTTCTCGCACCTTTGAGGCCACCACCACCTGGCAGAATCCCTTCACTTTCTCTATTTCCATCATGTTTTTTATGGTCTGGAACAGACGCAACAATTTTGCCGTGACCACGAATTATCAGGTCAGTATCACGTTTATAGTCTTACATTTAGAAATGTAAATAGAAATTCAGTGTCTCATCAGGTCATTACCTGCTCCGAGGCCTGAGCTTCCCCATAGCTGTCCAGGAAGTTGCCCTGAATTACCGATCCCACAATGGTCAGGCCTTTTCCCGCCTTTAGTTGTGAAGCAAAGGTTAGCATTCTGGGATATTTGACATGCAAATCTTCATCCAGCTTCAGCAACACAAGCAACTGTGGTCTATAGACATGGTTAGAAGACAGCAGTCAACTCAGTGCAATGCTGTGTTACGGTAAGCAAGACAAATCTAACCACAAGAGCACAAAAAGATATCAAGATAACAACAGCATAAGTTAACACACGTAGTGGTCGGGTGACCGAAACCCACAGACAAGAGTGCAGTTGGGGCGCGAGGGTTAAACAGCTCCCCCTGCTGTCAGGAATGCATGCAAATACCCATAAAACAACAAGATCAACAATAAATATGCTTAACATTATCAGCCCAACCTTACATGCCTTCCTACATCCCAGCCCACAGGCTACTGCGTGATAAAGAAATAAAACGAATAAACAAATCAGGCAACACTGTGATATCCTGAACACACCGATTGCCCCTGTTTGATATGATAATGGAACAAACCTCCAGTTTTTAGTGTGAGGAGGTCCGGCTTCCAGACGAAGCAGAGCATATCGAGCAGCACTGAGTGACAGACCCCGTATGCCATCTCCCCATTCCTTCTCAGCTCTGAGACACAAGTGCATATATGTGAGCAGACACCCTTGGTGCTACTACAGTCATCTTACTGAATAAAGTTAAAAGTGTTCAATCCGCTACTTACCCTTGGTATTCAATATATTTATAGATCATGCCAGCAATGCACATGGCTACAATGGCGTAATACCAGGATGAGATAAACATTAGAGCCAGACACATACTCATTCCTAAGAAAGAGAGGGCCCTGAGAAATAGACAGATAGAGCACAGGGTATATGTCTGTTCTATTCAAGGCTGTTCATTATTAGTAATGCAAACTCAAACAAAGGTCACGACTCAGAGCAGTTCCACCCTTAAAGCACACTTACCAGTGATAGTACTTGAAGCGTGGCCTCCAGTTTGGGGTTCTCAGGAGAGTTTGTACAGCACAAGCCAAATTCACAAACAGGTAACACATCAAGAAAAACCTGTTAGGAAGGGAATACATATGCAAATTAATAAGAAAAAAGAAACAAGTACAACTTCAAAAGTTATTAAGATAGCAGACACAAAAACAACTACGCACTAATTAGACTAGCATCTGTAATAGCACGCGTCTGAAGCTATGGTCCTAACGCATTAATGACCAGAGTGCTACAGACAGACACCTTTATATTAAGATGCCTTAGGATTATCATTCTATCTACTGTATGTAACACACACACAGAAGAATTTAGTAGGACACTGGGGAAATCCTGCTCACTGGAGAAATAAAGTCCGGACTCTCCACAATACTTAAATAGACCTCTAATAAGCCATATTTACCAAAAACAAATCCACTTTGGAGACTGTGCTATGTTTGGTGGAAGCTCAAAACTTCAACACCCTGAGACTGCTATTGCTACGGTGAAACACAGTGGTGGTAGCATATTGTTAAAGACCCAGACAACATGACTAAAAGGATCCCTGGCTTTGGCACGAAGTGCATTGTTGACTGAAAACCCCAAACAAGTCATGACCCTAAACAAGTCATGACCCCAACTGTGAATCATGGTGGTGGTATTGTCATGTTGTGGGGATGATTTTCATGAGCAGGGGCTGGAAACCTGGTCAGGGTTGAGGGTAAGATGGTTGTAGCCAAATACACTGTCTCAGTCTGCAAGATACCTGGGCCTGAGGTTTACCTTCCAACACAACGGTCCTAAACATCTTGCCAAGTCGGTGACACGGTGGCTTAACATGGGCAGATTGAATTAGTTAGACTGACCCAGTCGAAGTCTGTGGCAGGACTTTGGCAGGAAAAATGGGCAAAATTTCAGGATTCAGTTGTGTAAACCCATGTGTTTACACACACCCTGATCTGCTGATATTTAGGATATCACTTACGCTGTTATTGAACAATGTGACTTGGATGTGCTTGTGTAGTTCTATGCAGCATGCGATATGTTCTTACATAGAAAGAATGGGAGCCACCAGATCCAGTGATGCAATTAAAATGCCCAGCTCAGCTATGAGTGCAGTGAGCAGCAGGGCCCATGTAGGCTCCCCATTGGCTTTACCGTGTCCAAACACCTAGATATTACACACACACACACACACACACACACACATTATTTGCAACTTGCAACTACACCCACATTCATTTATTAGTTTCCAGAACAGCAGACCATCATAATTACTCAGAAAGCCTCTAAAAGATACAAATTATTATTTAATTATTTTAAATCAAATTATTCAGAAACTACTATAATACCCAGTAGCTACAGTAAAACTAGTAAAATTTGTACAAGTCTGTTTGACAGTTAAAAATAATAAAAATATAATCAAAAGTTGTGAACAGTAGTGAAGACAACATGCAGGTCTAGTGTAGGATCTAATCTAAGCACATGCCTTGGGAGGTTTTTTAAATGATTAGAGGTTTTACTCTGAGAAAAGGAATGATGTTGTCTTTAGCGATGGCTTGCAGGAGACGTGGAGCTCCGGTTAGTGACTGCAGCCCAGCTCCAACTGTAGAGAAGAATGAGCCAATCACAATGACCCATGGCGAGGGCCAGGACAGAGTTCCGACCACCAGGTTTTTACTAACTGCATCTCCAAATCTGGACATATAAAATTTGATTGTGAAGACATTCAAATACAATACTCATTTGTTTTTGTTTTTTTGTTTTTTTTCTAAAATGCTGGTATACGTACTTGTCTCTAAGAACCACTCCTTCAATGCAGGCTCCAAACAAAACAACTGAACTGAAATCTGACAACGATAATTCAGGAAAAACATAATCGCTCAGGTCTGTTTTAGTTTGACTAGGATACATAAGATGTTTTATTTAATCACATACTTTTATTTTGCTACACATACTATGAAATTCAATACTGGGTAAATAAAAATAAATTGATTAATTAACAGCAAGGAGGATACAGACAAGCGATGTGGTGGTGATGGCTAATATTGTCCCTACAGGAATGGACTTCTGAGCATCCCTCAAATCTCCAGATCTGTTTGACCCGGCCATAATGCCTGAAAAGTACAATTATGATGAAAGAGTGAGTATGTACAGTATATGCACTTAGAAAATAATAATATTTAAATTAAATTAAATATCCAGTCAAGAATATTTGTAAATCATCACATTTACAGTGAAAACCAAAGCAGGCCTAGTACCGAGCCCTGTGGTACACCATACAGAATATCACCATTTGTCAGGAGTGGCTGTACCTGTGGCTGAAGGAAAAAATATTCCCACAAGGAGGGTGAAGCATGTGGCAATGTCTGCTGATACATAATATCTAAAGGACTCCATAGAACCATGGACATCTTCGGAAGGCAGACTGGGTTTCTCTAGAATTTGGCCTTTCTCCATATAATCTCCCCACATGTTCTCTGCATTAAACACACAGTCATTGTACAAGACTGACTTTAAAGATGCATGGAAACTGTCTATCAGTCAGGAGAGACCAATATTATTCTTTTTTAAAAAAAATCAATGTGTTACATTTGGACAAACATCTGCATGCTTTCATAGTAGATATTCCTACCTTGTATAATTCCACTGGCCAGTCCAGGAATTCCCTGAATTTCTGTCACGTTGTTCTGGGCAAAGTATTCATCACAGTGAAAACCGGTGCCGTTCTCTGAACTACAGAAGTTTCTCCAGAGTTTACTTGGTACGGTCTCATTCCCTACAAGCACCGTCTTTGCACATACGTCGAAAAGATCACGCACCAGCGTCCTGTTCCCCAGCATACAAATCCTGAACGAGAACATTTTCTATCATAACCATTTGTCCTAAATGTCACAGAGACAAGTTGCGGCACAGAGCGTTTCCAACAAAGAACCAAAAAAATGTGTAACATTAGGACACTGCAGTTGATGATTCCCAAATAAAATCCCATTCACCCCAAAATTTTAGTGCAGATTGATATGAAAGGTCATAAATATCCTAAATTTAATCCAGCTATATCCTGTTTTTACAATGTGCTTAGACTTACGGGAACTCTGGTGGCTGGAAGATGGATTTCACTGCCCCAGCATAGATGGAAACAATGGAAATGATGACACAGGCCAGGAAAAGTGAGGCCAACTTGTTCACATATTTCACTCCTACAAAGACCACGACAGCCATCAGACTGAGGCAGATGCTGCCATAAACTCTCATGTTGTTCAGCATGACGCTGCTTTCCGCATGGACATCAGTGGTGTGAAATATGGCTGCTTGCGGCACCAGATATTTCTGTCGATTTCAGAACAGAAGTAGTAAATATCCAAATCCTACCGTACTGGCTGAGTAGATCAATTTTGAATCCTAAAGACCTAATTTATTATAATTATGATTGTTCCATAACACTAATGTAGCTGAGGCACCATAAGGAAAGGTATTTAGTACGACTTTAACCCTGGACAGGTTCTTGGAATTCTTCTAGATCTAAATAACAAATTTGACTTACAAGAAATATTTCTATGGCACCCAGGATGTACATGGCAGCAGCAAAGGTGGTTCCCAGATAGAAACAAAGCCCCACTGCACCTCCAAACTCGGGCCCCAGAGAGCGTGAAATCATAAAGTACGCTCCACCAGCTGGAAAACACACACACACACACACACACACACACACATACACACACACACACACACACACACACACACACTTTCACAAACAGAAGCACTGATACGACCAAAGTAATCAAATATTTCAACTACTCTTATTAATAAAAACTAACTGGGATTTTAAAACACATCTTATGAGCTCCATGTTCACAAGCATGAACAACAAACTGAAAAGAGTAAAAGTATTTTCTTGTCTGATCGTCCAATAAAAACACAGTAGTTGTATAAAGTAGGTTCTGAGGCATTACCTGGGACAACACCGTTGGTAGCAATGGCACTCATTGATATTGCTGTGAGCATTGTCTGTAAAAGAGAAGCAAAATCATCGTAGTTTCCAGAACTTGAGGCTCTGTGATACAGTTAAAAAACATCTATGCTAGCTATATATGACCTTATACACACACACACACATTCACACATCTGGGTTCGATTCCTGGGCCGGGCCTTTTTGTGTGGAGTTTGCATGTTCTCCCCGTGCTTGGGTGGGTTTCCTCTGGGTACTCAGTTTCCTCCTACAGTCTAAACACATGCACCTTAGGTTGATCAGTCAGTCTAAATTGCCTGTAGATGTGTGTGTGTGTGTGTGTGTGTGTGTGTGTGTGTGTGTGTGCTCCCCAGGCGCAGTGGTTTGGGGCTGCCCCCTGCTCCCGGCTAGTGTGTTTACTGCCCCCTAGTGTTCACTGGTGTGTGTGTTTCACTGCACGGATATGTTAAATGCGGAGTTCACATTCCTCTGTGTGCAACCACAGTAGGCAAATAGTTTACTTTCACTTTCATAGAGCTCCATGTGTACACCTGAATGCCTGATTCATCCGACCATCGAATACCCAATTCCAAGTGTTTTTCACGAAACCTGAGCACCTGGAGAAACCCCTCGCGAACACGGAGAACGCATCAATCTCCTCACAAACAAAGGCTGGAGCAAGGCTAGAACATACAAACCCCAGATCCCTGTGTAGCTGTGTAACACACACACTTCCTGCAGCACCATAAACACACTTTAGCCATGTTATCCACAGCTACTCACACACGAGCAGCACATCAAGACGATGAGAAAAGACTGCACGACTCCGGCCGTCCCAACAATCCAGGTGAGACGCAGGAAAAGGATAACACCGAATATGTTCTGCAGACACGGCAGGTAAACGCCCATCAGCGTGCCCATGTTTGGAGACTGTAGCAATGAGGGACAAGAAAACGCAGTTGCTAGATTGACACTGATACCACAAGCCAAAAAAATGGACGTCATAGTGTCTGCATTTATATCTGTAAAAAAATTAAACCCATTTAAGACGAACCCCAGGAAGCTTGTAAGCAGTCCTTACACTAGTAGTTACATAATAGTATTTAAACATACTGTGTTATACACTGGTATCCTATAAGTTTGTGTGTAGATGTGTTTGTTTTAAACCTTTGGCATTTTCCTCCTTGAAGCATCAGCACTTTCTGCCTCTTCATGCTCCTTTGCCCCTTGAGTAATGTTTGTATAGTTGACCAGGCGGCTGAGGAGGGAGGAGACCTTGGGCCGGATGTCCAGTTCCTCCTTTATGACAGAAATGTATCACAGGAAATATTCATTAGAAAATTGACACATACAGATGTAATTACTCCTGGGGATAGATAGTCAGCTTTACTTTTCACTTAAAAAGGGTACGAGAGCTGTTGTTATGGACTTGAATCACGGTTATAAATATATATGAAAAAATGAAAACAAAAACCTCAAAAAGCGCCAAGTTTTTGTCATAGTAGTCATTTCTCTTTGCTGCTGAGTCTGTATTGTTGAGGAAGGGAACATCTTCTTTGTGATTCCCATGCCCTAAAGGAGCACAGACAGACACACAGACAGACAGACAGACAGACAGACAGACAGAAAGACAAGTAGTCATTTATATTATATAAATGCAGTGTGTTGCATTAGGATATTTAATATCTGGTTCTGCAAGCAGCCGTATATCAGTTCATTTATACACAGCATTAAATTTCACTTTCTAGTCATAATAATAATAATAATAATAATAAGCAACATGCATTAACTCATTTATTTAAACAGTGATGCACTAAATTACCAGGACATTTTTTTATATGACAGATGTGACCTTTAACCCATGTGTGCACTGAAACACACACTCTAGTAAACACACACTAGGGGCAGTAAACACACTTGCCCGGAGCAGTGGGTAGCCCCTGTTAACAGTACTTGGGGAGCAGTTTAATGCCTTGTTGAAGGCACTACAGTTGTGTTGTCGGTACGAAGGATAAAACCGGCAACCTTTCGGTCACAAGACAGGGCAAGCAGGTGATTGTATATAAAATGACTGTAATACTGTACAATAATTATCTTAATTGACATTATTTAACACATACATTAATATTAATATGTCTTATTTTAGCTTTAATATACATATAATTAACATGAACAATGTAACTAACACTGACATTTTTAAATAATAAATTAAATAACCCAAATAACGAGCAATTGAGCAAACAATGAGTAAATTGAACCCACAATCAGAATTTATTACCCTGGTTCTGAAGTCATTAATAATAGTAACACCTGGTAATTACAGATCAGCCAGTTAACCTATAGGATGATAACCAGCTGCATATTAT
>JAOVVF010000036.1:4674919-4687419 GCA_028565595.1 Duopalatinus emarginatus | reverse complement strand
TATTAGTAAACAGTGCTAACCTGCTTGCAGGTTCCTGGAAAACTGTAAAACTTGTAGATGGCGTAGAGTGGGACAAAGATCATAGAGGAAAGGGCGATGCCCCAGCCCACATAAATAGCCCAGGTAGGAAAGACGTAGGTGTCATATACCAAACTGTTGGAAGTGACAATGCTGGCAATCACCACAACCTACAAAAAAAAAAAAAAAAAAAAAAAAAAAAAGACCATGCAATAAGAGAGTGGTTTCCAGTCATCAAGTAGGATCTGAGTTATCTTAGATATTAAATAATACTGTTATTATAACTCATATTATACACTGAAGAGCCAGAAAAAACAGATACTGATGAGCCTCTGCAAAATACATCAGCTGGTGGTGGTTCCTTAACGGTGTGGGGTTTGTGTAGCTGGTGTTTCCTGGGTGTGTCTACCAACAGTGAACACTGTGTGTGTGTGTCCTTTCTGACAAGTTACACCTGTCCACATGTCCTGGATTCATTCCGACAGGTTTGTCCTCTTCTAACAGGACAATGCACCACCACACATGTCTACAGACACCAGATTATGGTTAGAGAAACACGCGTCTGAGTTTGGGGTTTAGTCATTCACACCTAAGCCACCAGATCTCAATGTTATCGGACACGTCTGGGACGTCATGTGACACACTGTGGAACACAGAGATCCTCCACCTCGGAATAAGACAGTGAAGTTGATGCCCTGTCGTATTTCTGCAGTCCGATGCTCCCGGATGGACCTACCACGTATTAGAGTCATGTTCCTTTTTTTTCGGCACTTCAGTGTGCTTATTTAAAATACAATTAAAAAGGCATAGATATGGAAAGCATGTGTGTGTTGATGTAGAATACTTTTCTTTACAGTCTGTTAAAGCCTTCGAGATTCGGCATAACAGGTGTCAATAAGACCGATTTTGTTCCTTCTTTTTTTCCTGAAGTTCACACAGTTACTAACAACAAAGGAAGGAATCCTGCCTCGGCCTAGGTGGAATAACGTCTGACCCAGACATGGTCATGTGCTTCTCATAACCGTGTTTATGGCTGCGTTTTAACACAAACATCTGCGTTTAATAAATACAATGTGTATCAGGTCCAGATAGAGACCGTGGGCCGAGACGTACGTCTTCAGGATTGGATGTGATATATTGTTCTTTCTTGTTTTGTAAGAAATCGTTCGAATGTTCGAATGCAATCTAATCCCTATGACTAAAGCCATTACAAGGCACCAAGATCATTAATGTTGATAATGTGACTAGACTGTGATAATTGCACTAATTTAATTTAGTTTGCTTCACGAAAGGTCAGAGCCATTTTATGTAGGCTTGAGCTAATGCTGCACTGATCAAGCCAATTTAAAGGGGAACAAAAATGCCCCTGAAATGTGATAAGGAGGAAACCTTGGAGGGAACAAAAGCTCAGAAGGGGAGCATCTGTCTCTGTCTCTGGCGAGCACGAGGTATTTCCACAGCATGAGTTAGTGTGATTAAGAGAGCCAAAAGCCAGAGTAGATGGTTGCAAAATTCCAATGCAGCATTTTAATACACACTATTTTTACTTTAAGCACTTGATATGGGACACACTTAGTTCTGTATGCCAGTGTGGATATAAAATTAAACACATCTGTATAAGGGGTTTGTCCTCTTCCATAGGACAACACACCACCACACATAAGCTCATGAAGTCCATGCCCTGTCATATCTCTGCAGTCCTGTGGACTTATCTGTTTTAGACTGGTGTACCAGTTTTTCTGGCATTTCAAACTTTTATATTCATGAATAACTCAAGTCTAAACTTTGTCATCTTGTCTTCATACAGCGCCAGGCCCACCGACCACCTGAACTCTACCCTGCATTGGTCCTTGCAACTACAACATGCCCTCAGCATTCAGTTTTGCCCCCGTCGACCCTGACCCTCATCAGATAGAGCACGCGGATTGTTACCATGGCATCAACATCATCCTTCATCTTTTCCAACATGCACTGATAACAGTAAGGAACAAAATGATAACCTGTGTCCTTGCTAAAGTGGAGACAGTACTGTGCTGTAAAGTTTTAAATCTGATTTATGCACCATATCATATCAGCAGGATACTCAACAAAGATCTGGCTTTATTTCTACAAGCCTAGCTCTTCTCAATGCCAGATCTCTGGACAAGCAAATGCTTTTTAGTTAATGATATTATTACGTCACGGAAACGGGTTTGGGTTGGCCGAAGGCAATAGTGCAAACAGTTGTGAATAAAAATGACGGCTCCGAATAATTCATTTTATGAAACGTCGGCCATACTGGTAAGAAAGGAGGTCTCTCTCGGGAAGTATTCCTGATTTCCTGATGAACAGTGTGGGTCATTCTAAAGAGCTCAGCGAATTTGAGTGCACCAAGTGAGACGCCACCACCGCAACAAGTCAGTTAGTGGATCCACGATCCACTGCGAGTGGTTTTATTAAAATGTGGAGGCGTTTAGGAAACACAGCAACTCAGACCACACAAAGCCACAATTCCAGTCAAATGAAGACTCAGTGCGTCAACATAACAAGATATTTTAGACACTTGTATGTTTTTAACTTTGTCGGAACAGTTTGGTGAAGGCCCTGCTCTGTGTCCCAGTGCTCAAAGCTGGTCCATAAAGGCACGGTGTGTTCCACACCGAACTCTGACCTCAACCCCTGTCGAACCCTTTGATCTAGAATCAAGATTTCAAACCAGACAAACATCAGTGTCTGAACTCAGAATGCTGTTCTGGATGAATGGGCGAAAATTCCCACAGACACACTCCACAATCTGTTATAGCAGAAGCTGTTATAGCAACAAAGGGGTCTTCATATGTAAATAACTTAAATCATATTCAATCTAGTTGACATTTTGGTCTCCTGCAGAGTGTGAATCAGCGGTAACACACACACACACACACACACACACACACACACACACACACACACACACTCTAGACTTGGTTATTACCAAGTGTCTCAGTATTTACTCAGTTATTGTTAAAGACTCGGCTCTCTGGGGGAAAAAAAAGGTACATAAATAAGACTATTCCTGCTTTGTTTATGGAGACTGCAGCTTTGTCATCATTCATCAGTACTGACTTATTTTGTATTATTTTAACCTGAATATGTTGAATGTCTTGGATGCCGTTCCAGCAGTAAAAGTCGAAGAACGTCTAAATAGACAGGAAACATTCGATTTGACTGGACAATACAAGAAATCTGAGCACATGTGGAAGACGAGACGTAATGTCCACTGTGACGTTTACAGTCTAAACAAAGTCTTTTCTATGTTGAACTTGGAGTGAAAAGCTCATTAAAGCTCATGTTGTAGTTCATGTAGTTGACAAATGAACAAATCTCCATGAACAGACAGCTCCGGAATGTCTCTCAACAAATAAATGCAACGAATTAGCATTTTTCACTGATTAGCACATTAGCATGAATTAGCATTAGCTATCAAATCCACACGAGGTATCTGCGCTGTGTACTCTCTAAAAAACCTTTAAGTCAGGTCTCAGTTCAATGCTTATGACTAATTTCATCATTTAAACAAACACATTTCTAAGAAAAAAAAAAGCTGTCTTAATAAATCCCAAGCGCAGAATTGATTCTGGTCTTATTGTCCTCTTCAGGAAGGACACTGTTAGGATGTTAGGACACTGGGATACTCGTGACATTGGGGCTGCGGATTGTTGTTGTCCGGACAATTATAAGGGTACTGAATGACATATGTCTACCTTGCTTTAGCTGTCCCATTTTACAGTAAGCGTGTTTTTATATCAGCAAATAAATATAAGCCGAGATTTCCATCATCATCATCATCATCATCATCATCATCATGATCACCATCATCATCATCATCACCGTCGTCATCATCATCATCATCATCACCAGCATCACTATCATCATCATTATCACCATCATCATCATGACCATCATCACCATCATCATCATCATCATCATCACAACCTCACCAGCAGAAAAGCAGGGCTGACAAACTTCCAGCAAATCCTCCAGTAGAGTCCTGGCTTGAAGCCCATCATCCGTTCAATGTCTTCACTGAATCTGTCCACCCCTGAGAGAGACACACACACACATACACACAAACACACAGTAAGGAAATGTTTTGATACACCTTATCAGCCATAATCTGCACTCTCAGCAGGACCAGAAATCTGACCTTATAAATTATGCAGTCAAAGCTGCAGAGACAAAAACAAAAGAACATCAATCTGTCAAACTTTAGTAATGCTGTCAGATGCCAAACAAATGTAAATAAAGTTTTTCATGAATAAGCCATGTTGCATTCTTAAATCAATGATGCACAAGAAATTTATCACAACTTATTATGACTTTAATATAGCGGTACATTGGGTCCTGGATGTGGTTCGGATTCTCAGATATTTTTCATTCATTCAGACATTCAAGCTTCAAGCTTCTCCACTTAAGGCCAATTTAATGTTAATGGATTCATTATGAATTGCGGTCTGACGCTTTCAATGCTCATATATCAGTTTGTCACAATTTGTGTTGTATGACTCGCTATGACAAACTTAATGCATATTTCAGAAAAAGTCTCTTCATTACATTATATTAGATAGTAATCACAACATATAGTTTGTATTTGTGATGTAAAAATGAACATTATTATTATTATTATTATTATTATTATCAAGCTTGAAACTGAAGTTCAGTATGTTTTGGCACTCCTCTAGTCCTCTAGCAATGTCATGATCTTTCATGTCTATGACAGCAACCATGTATGATATAATATAATATAATATAATATACACTGAAGTGCCAGAAACACTGGTAGACCTAAGCACTATGAATTGGATGTGTCCACCAGTGCATATATAAAGTGACAGACATCTACAGAAGCTTCATATCGGGGTGTGGTTTGTTCATCTGACATTCCATGGACCCCTGGGACACCTCTAGACGTCTCTGACAGGTGAACACTATGTGTGATGAGTTCCACCAGTTCATGTCCTGTATTCATTCTGACAGGTTTGTCCTCTTCTAACAGGACAATGGACCACCACACACATCTAGAGACACCAGATTATGGTTAGAGGAACACTCATCTTTTGTTGAGTTTGGGGTTTAGTCATTGACACCTAAATCACCAGATCTCAGAATTGTGAACCGATCTGCTGGACGTCTGGTTCTTTTTGTCTACAGAATACGTCCACAAGCTTGTAGAGTCCATGTCCTGTCGCATATCTGCAGCCCCAGTGCTTGCCTGTGGGGACCTACCAAGTGTTAGAATTGTGTACCAGTTTTTCTGCCACTTCAGTGTATAATGTCAGTTTTAATGTAATTTTTTTTACCTATTTAACCTGACTGGAATGAATCACCTACCATAGAACCAGGAAACTCCTATGGCCTCCACAAGAACCCCAAACAGAATGGACGTCCCTGCAGCATAGTGGTCCAGCAGGGTAAAGACATAGATCCCTCCCTATGGACAACGATAATAAAATAAAAGCCTGTTAGGTGTCAATACCCGTCATGACTTATAGCCAGCTTTTTATCTGTTAGATGTTTCAGTGACGTGGGTCAATAATTACACAATGGTTCTCTGAATCTGACACCTGCGTCTTCAGACATTTTATATGAACATGCAGTATGGTTAAATATACACCGGTCAGCCATAACATTAAAACCACCAAACCGCTGACAAGGACCAGCTTGTGATGTCTGGTTCGGACGACTGGTTTGGAAGATCTCGCTAAACAGCACGTCTTCTGGGGTGTGGTTCAGCAATGGTCTACTATTAAACCGGCAACCGGCTCATGGAAGCCTAAGACTGGGACATTGGTGGACATGAAGTGCGTGAGTGGTTGAAAGCTTGATCTTATGGTCCGATCCTACAGAAGATCCACAGAATGATCCGTTGCTAACATCTACCACAGAACCCCTTCATAGGTCTTGTGGAGGTGATGCCAGGATGTGTGACGGCCGCTTTGGGAGTCGTAGAGTCAGGGAGATTTGAACGTTATGGCTGATGGGTGTATATGTTCAGTGTTTATTATCTGAACAAGGCATGACGTATCTAAGAAAGGAACGCATGTCCAGATGAGAACACTGAACTCTGACTTTGTGGATGGTGTCAATTTCAGTTTATAACCTTTTGTTTCCTGTATGTATGTAATCTCATATAAACTGCTCTCCCACTACATCACTTCCTGGGTTATGCAATGAGATGATTCATACTTTTGTTATGCACAATAAGGCAACCAGGAAGGTCCCAAATGCAGTGATGAAGGTAAACAATTTCCTGTTTCTCCGAAGGATCTTGAAGTCATCTGTGAGTCCCGTGATGACCGCTTCCATGCCCCCCATCTAAACCGAGAGGACACAGAGGTTTGAGTGTGAGTGTGCTTGTGTGTGCCGTGTTTGCTTTGTTAATCTGTTGACAGTTTTTGTTTTAGGTTTATCAGGATTTGCATCATGTGTTCCTGTCAACAAGACCCCCTTCCTCACCCCCCCCCCTTCCCCCTCCCATGTCTGTTGGTGGCATGCTGGTGACAAAATAAGTTCTACAATATTGCCTGCGTGTTTTGTGGATTACTTTGTGAAATATTTCCATATATATATATATATGTATATGTATATGTATATCTCTTTCATCTCAAAATATTCTTCACTTAATATTTATTTTTCCACAAATGTCAAATCTTCCTCAGTGATTCGACTTAAAACTCCTCCCAGAAATCAGGTTAATTCAAGTTGGCTAACTCATGTTTGCTAACTTTAGTAGCGACATTTATGAACATTACTTAAAACTCTCTTAGAAATACTTTTAAATTAGCTCATGGTAGCTATTTGAATAATCCTAGCAATTCAAATATTTATAAATTTGATTTTAAAGTTCCCTCAGAATTTCTGTCAGGTTAGTTGAAACGTTAGCTATGTGGATCGCTAAGTAAAAAGGCGTAATAAATCGCCAGTAAAACACTCAGCTTTTTATCATTTTGGCTGTTACTCACAGAAATAACTTGCTAACTACAACAACAGCTACACTTTTGTATATAACACAGTCATGTTTGCTGATTTGAGATAATGATTTATTATTTATTCCTGAGTCAGTACTTACAGAGCTGTCAATGCCTAGAGTCAGAAGCATGATGAAGAAGAATATGGCAAAGAAAGTGGAGCCAGGCAGCGTGGAAATGGCCTCTGGGTAAATAATGAACACAAGCCCAGGACCTGCATTTAAACACACATTAGAAATAAATGCAGTAGCACAGGCTTATATAATACAATAAGAAATATTAAATAATAAAAAGTGAACTTTTTCTGGCTATCAGATGTTCTTCTGATTTGCATTTATTTTCTGATTCAGCATTTTAAATCACCGAATGGAATCGAAGATAAAATCAAGCTGAAATTATTTTTAAAACTCATGTCTAAACCTAATAAAGAGATTTGACATACACACCATCTGTGGCCACATCCTTGATGTCGACACCATGTTTTTGAGCCATGTAGCCCAACACTGAGAAGATGGCGAACCCTGAGAAGAAACTGGTGATGCAGTTTATGGTGCTGGTCAGGATGGCATCCCTGCATGAGCAGAATTCACCAAAGCTTTACATCAACTTGGATTTACATTACACAATTTCACCACATTTGTATAATTTATAAAAGTGTAAAAAAAAAAAAAAAAAGGTTAGCGGTCAAATCACTGTAGGTATTGTTTTCATGTAGACTAGTGGACGTCTGTATGACCAGTCACATGAATTTAATAGAAATGGATTAAAAACACACTCATGTAGCATCATACAGCAATTTCAACTATCAACAATAAACTATCATTGCATTGCTCTGTTGTCCTTTTCAACATGTATTTATTCATTGCATCCAGTGTTCCAGCATCCAGCCACACACTCCAGGTCTACTCTGACCATAATAATGGTCCAGTGGTTACTGGAGATGCATGAATTTGAAATATCGACTTGCAGTTATAGTTTATTAGATCAAACCAAGTCCGAAGGTTATGACTGCATCTAGATAATCTAAATATTTTTTTTTCCCAAATCCTTTACACGTATGATGCATTTATCCAAATCAAATGCACAAATGCACAAAGCCTTGGCCTCATCTTTTCAGCTTCAGGTTATTGGACAATACTTGTATTGCCTAAAAACTATTTGCAAATTGAAAACATGTATTTTTAATTATATTAATGCGACTGTTTATCTGTGATCTCCCCAATGAGCCCAATCTGTATTATCACAAAAATACATGGACTCTTTCTGTTGTCTGCTAAACAAAATTATAAATCTAAACTGACATTTTTTGGAATCGTGTCTTGATATTTCATCCAAACGCAAGACAGCCTTGCTTCCCCACTAGCATGGAGCCAAACTATTGCTCATCTGAAGGAGGGGAAATAAGGTTAATGATGAATGGAACCCTGGGTGAGGTCTTATGTTTAATTCATCGGGCCTGGCCAGCATGACTTCAGGCTCAACAAATGACTTCAGAGTGTTGTGAAAGTCTGACTTTTCTGACTTTTGTGTCAGAAATGTAGCCTGTATGCATAGGAGTTTACTTATACTGTCACTTATCAAAGACGCTTATCCTACTGGTGGGTTGTCCTACTGGTGGGTTGTTTGCACTGGGCAGGGAAACACCCTGCACACCCTACATCAGTCCATCGCAGTACAGACACAGACAAGACACACTCACACACACACACACACATACACACACACACACACACTTTACATCTGGGGGTTATTTAATATCTCCAGTTTGACTGAATGCATGTCTTTGGATTGTGGGATGAAACCTAAGCCCCCAAAGGAAACCCACACAGACACACGAGAGCAGAATCAACATCAGCCTTTGCAACAAATCAAAAGAAAAAGAAAAACCCGCCTAAGAAATCTATAGATTTAAACATAATGTAAGTGTGTTTATATTTGATATCATTGAGTTGCAAGTAAATGTGAAAGTGAACTGTTTGCGTACTGTGTTTGCACACAGAGGAATGTGTCCTCCACATTTAACCCATCTGTGCAGTGAAACACACACACACCAGTGAACACTAGGGGGCACTGAACTCACTTGCCTGGAGCAGGGGGGCAGCCCCAAACCATAGCATCCAGGGAGCAGTTGAGGAAATTAGGTGCCTTGCTCAAGGGCACCTCAGTCGTGTCTTGCCCTTGGTGGGGATCGAGCCCACAACCTTCCAGTCATGAGACCGGTTCCCCTAATTACTAGGCCACGGCCGCCCCCGAAAACTGTCCCCACCCCCGTTCAGATCCTCCCAGCTGGCATGAGACCTACCTTCTACATTGAAATCGTGAGCAGCTGAAATAGTGTCAGTTGTTATTCTAATGTTAATGTTTAATAATTGTGAAGCGATTAGCATGTGATTAATTAAGGATAAATTATCACGCAATATGAATGTTGTCTCATTTTTCAACATTGTCCAAGACATTCATCCAACTGTGAAATAATGTTGGAATGCCAACTGCGTTTATACTTTGCTATTTTAGTGTGTTCATCATTTCAGTTGCAAAAATAAAAAAATATCCAATTTTATTAATATACATGTACAAATTCATACAAAACCCAAAGGCTCTTCACATTTCCCTTCATTAACGTTTCTTCTTAAATATATCAGTTTCCTTAAATATATTAATAACTTATTTTATTTCGTTTGATGTATTATAGTTTGAAACGCAGAAACCACAGTGGCCCAAAATAAATAAATAAAAAATAAATGAATAAACATTTTACTAAGATCTAGAGATGTAGCACCAACAGACAAACTCTTATCAGACAGGTTCACGGATCCTTCTATCTGACCTGTCCTGTCTGACCTGGGCAATGACACAAAGCCAAGATGACGCTGGCCCTTTAAGAGCACACGTTTAACACTGGACATATTCAGCTCATATTCAATTAAATAACAGCTCCAAGAAAAAACGATGGAGATGCCATGATTTACCCCGAACCACTGTCTATTTAATGACACAAAAACCTGCAGAGAGTCCATGTGATTGTGCTGGTGATTAAAGCCTTGATATCCAAAGCTAACATATCACATCGATGACTGTGTCTTACCTGTAGCAGTTGTTGTTAAATTTATTGTAGCTGGCAAAGGCAATAAGCACCCCGAAACCAGCTCCTAGAGAATAGAAAATCTGAGTGGCAGCTTCAATCCAAACCTGGAAGAAAGAACAGGCGAGAATAAAAAAAAAAAAAAAAAAAAAAAAAAAGAGGACAAGACATAAAACATATACATGTTACATTCACAATCACAAAACACTGTTAGGATAAAACTGCACTCTTTATAATAGGTGTAAATATTATTCCAAATAAAAATAAATGTAAAGATGAAAATTAATTAATTTAACATGAAGTTAACCAGAGGCTCACTTGAGGATTTCTGAGCTTATTGATGTCTATATGGAGGTACTCTTGAATCCCATAGGAAGCACCAGGTAGTGTGATGCCTCTGATCAGCAGCACCAGAAGTACAATGTAGGGCATGGTGGCAGTGATATACACCACCTACACATGATAAATAGAAAAAAAAATAAATGAAAATGTTTAGTCAGAATTAAAAGATAGTAATCGAATTTAGATATAAAATTAAAAAACATAGATAAAAAAACATTTCTGCAAAAAAAATGTGTGAAGTTATGCACAAATATGATAGTTGCTGATATGTTAAAGTTGTTAAAAAAATGCTATAAATAAAAAAATAGATAAATCTATAAAATGCATAAGCAATTTCATCTATAAATATCTGAACATATCCGTTTACACATTTGTTTTTACTACTTATACACACATATAACAGTCATATAATATTCATTGTGTTGTCACCAGTATAAAGTGATGCATGAAGCAGTTTGCAGAGAATCTTATATAAATAAATAACACACAAAGCCACAGTATGTACAAGACTGTGTGTATAATCGGCATCGTATATTGTGGAATGCATTATAGTATAATTTTAAAAATACGCTCGGGGTATATCGTACCTTTCCAGAAGACTTTACACCCTTCCACAGGCTGAAGTAGAGAATAAAGACGACCAACACGAGGCACAGTGCTAGCTCCCAGTTAGGACCTTTCAGGTCATGAATGCCTGCACTTTGATGAAGACGCAGGACCTCTCGTCTAAACAAGGAACACATTCCTGTATTTAAGTCTGGAACATTTCTGATAGAAATTTATATTATTATTTAATACAATACAATATTATTACTTAATACGTAATACAGTAAAACATTTCTTATAACCTGCTTTTTTAAATTAAGTCATTGATTTACACAAAGCAGTTTATACTGAAATTAAAAGATGACATGATGTTTGATGTTCGAGGTCAGGATTAACTAGAGCAAAACTCTACAGCAAACATCGGCTGGTGTTCACACTGAAACTCATCTTTATTAAAGGTGACAAAGCATTCAGGAGGATTTATGTCTCATCCACGCCTCATTGGCTATTTAAAATCCTGACCATCACAATAACAGATGTTTTCTGAACACACCACTGACATAACCATCACTGGGTTAAACAGACGACCACAGGAGGATGATTTGTTCTGGCAAAGACGATGGAATTAAAGTTCAAACAACCATTTCAGGACCTTTTCAAAACTGATAGGAACTGAAAACGACTGTTGTGTGAGTTGCTTACAGGGCCTGGGAACAGTACATCGAGATTATTTCATTTGGTTATTAAAAATATATATAATAATAATAATACATTAAAAAAATACTGGAGCAACACATACACATGAACACACTAAAAAAATAATAGTAATAATAATAATAATAATAATAAGTATTATTATTATTATTATTATTATTATTATTATTATTATTATTATCAAGATTATTTTATTTGGTTATAAAAAAAATATCAGAGCAACACATACACATAACAACACACAAAAAAGACATAATAATAATAATAATAATAATAATAATAATTATTATTATTATTATTATTATTATTATCCTCATAATTCATTAACTAGCCCACTTGCAGTTGTCTGAATCATGTTTCTGATATTTGAAGGCAGGATTATGAATTGTGTCAGTGTCTAGATACTTGTAGACCTGGACTGTATAGCAACTTTTCTCCTAGTTAAAGACTTAAACCCCTGTGGAAGCTTGCACTTCCATTCCTGCTCTGTGGGTTTCCAAACGTTTTACAATGTTATGGCTGTCAGAGAAATAAAAAATACCACCTGTTTATGGGTAAGACTTAAATATTAGATAATTGAGATAAATATTATCCATGCTATATTTTCTTGGTGTCTGAGCAAATATTAGCAATAAAAAAGGCATTAATAATGGTCGAGATTCCCAGAAGTTAAAAGGAAAAGGAATTAAGGCTATTGTTCTTAAATATTAAACAAAGCCGGAGGAACCTGTTGTTTTGTGCGTTTCCTTCCGAAATATAAAAATTCTCGAAGATGTTATTGTTTCCTGTTCATTTTTTTTACACTACCGGGG
>JAOVVF010000036.1:4659091-4674819 GCA_028565595.1 Duopalatinus emarginatus | reverse complement strand
GTGAGAGTGGGGGTGGGGGGGGGGTATTCCCTCTTCATGACCACTCATATGCTTTCTTTATATTCTTGTTGCCATTTAAACGTGATGCCCAAATAGTTGTCTCTGTGAAACATGGGAAAATTTTCCTTTTATAATCCGAAACAGACCTCATCTGCCTCTACTAAACTTTCCACAGACGAACTTTAAAGCTCGAACCTTCTGCTTCCAATCTGAATTGACAGCTTTCTTTTACAGCCCAGTGCAGTGGTCTGAGTTCACCATAAAAAACAAGCATCAAATAATAATTCACAAATGACTGGTGCTGGTCAGTGGATACGGAACAGTTTCTACAACAGCACTAATGCAAGATTTAAATACATAATAAATAAAATACACACAAATGTGAGAATTCTACTGAATTCTGGTTTCTTATCCTAATGAAATCTGATTCCCTTTTGTTATTTATGAAAGGAAACAGTGTCGTCTTGACAAGTGAAGAAGAATTCAGAGTAGATAATGAGAACTTAATGTAATACTGCTAGGTGAAGTCTGTGGGGAAGTCTGTGTCAGTTATAGTGTGTGTGTGTGTGTGTGTGTGTGTGTGTGTGTGTGTGTGTGTGTATGTATACTGTAGATGCTGTAATGTGTAATAAAAGTGACAGCAGGAACAGACACATGAGCACCAGTATGGGAGTAAATACACTAAAAATAACTGGTAGTAACAAAAAAATCTCAAAACAAAATAAAAGCTAAGCAAAACTGTACATTAAAAACAGCAAGTAAAAAAAAAAAGAAGCGTTGGGGCTCAACAGCAGTTTTGTTGTTGTATACACACACACACACACACACACACACGCACAGAAAAGAAATTTTACGTTAAAATGTAGGTTTACTCTTACATTGTGCAAATTTTTTCTCAGTAAAGAAAAAAAAATAGATTTAGTTTTGGTAAAAAACAAACAAACAGATATTTACATTTTTTTATTTAAAGAGTTTTTGTTGTTGTTTGTTTAATTATCTGACACATTTTAATAAACAGTTTATTTTTGGTAAGTTTTTTTGTGTGTGTGTGTGTTTTCTGTTTTTCTTTTTTCCTTTTTTTTTCTTTTTTTTAAACAGTACACAAATATTCCTGTATATCATTACCCTATAATTTAAGTCCCTATCATTAATCTGTATATGTACTGTTAATAACAATACTGCATTAAGTCAATATCGTAATATCATAATAGCCTTTAAGAGTTAACTATGTTAATGAGTAACACAAATAAAAGATTCAGAAGATTTTCTTACAATTTTCTCAGGCGGATATTTTTTTATAATTCTATACAGAATAAAATGACAGCCTTCCGCCAAAATTCAATATAATGAAGCGACCATAAGACAAGTTAGTTCTTGTTATTGGAAAACCTGAGTGTCTGCTGTACCCGCCCCTGTGTATGAGCCGTTACTATAGAAACAATAACACGTTAGAACAATGGCGTTAATAGAAATCTATCGATTTTTCAGATAAAAGGTTTGGATAAAGACTTTGGCCAAAGCTGATGGGGTAAAGTTATTCATTCGCAGTGATATTACTGAACCTGGGCCAGCAATAAAAAAATCTTTTACTGCTGTTACCCTGTTGATTTATTCACTGGGGAAGTCCTGAGGTCAGAGAACCAGTCTAGTGACCGATAAGACATAACTGAAGCGTCCTCTAACCGCTCCCAAGTGCCATGGATAGGGGCTGCCCCCCACCCCCCGCTCTGGTCAAGTGTGTTTACTGCCCCCAACTGTGTGCATCCGCTAGTGTGTGTTTTACTGCATGGATGGGTTAAATGTAGAGGTTCAGATTCCACTGTGTGTAAGAAGAGAAGGTCAGTCACTGAACTTTCACACTGGAGAAAATATTTTTTATGCCCAAGACAAATAAATCACATTATTCTGCTCTTATCTAATATACAGAATTTCTCCAGCATCCATTTTCTCCAGTACTTGGCCTAATGTTTACTAAAATCAGAAAACGTCTTTTCTCGTCATTAACTAAGTTTAGATTTTCAGTGGAGAATCCTTACTGACAAAATGATTATTTCAAAATTAGGTTTAATCTGTGTCTGGGAAAAAAAATAATCTTTGACAACTACTATTAGTTCCTGCCCACCAGAGAGCGAGATTGACTGGTAAAACAATGCGCTGAAATGAAACGTGGGTGGTAAGCTGGCTGATGAAACTTCCTCTTCTTGACATTCTTCACACTCTCTTTTCTCTAGAAGTCATAATTGATTACCTACTGTAGAAGGACACGGTGGTGGTGACATGTGACATAAATAAATCAGTCACCAGCTTCAGGCTGCTGAGACTGGCTATTGTTTTTACTTCTTTTAAGTCGTCTATATGGTGAAATGTCTCAGCTGGTCGATCTGCCTTGTGTGTTACAGTAGTGAAATCTATCATCCAAACTGTAGTCTGTGTTCTATATATACTTATATTAGCCTGTCTGACTGGTTGATGTGAAAGTGAAAGTGACCTGTTTGCCTACTGTGGTTGCACATAGAGGAACATGACCTCATGCATTTAACCCATCCATGCAGTGACACACACACACACACACATACACATACACACACACCAGTTACCACTAGCGGGGAGTGTACACTCTTCCAAGGAGTGGGGGGCAGCCCGAAACCACAGCACCCGGGGAGCAGTTGGGAGACTTAGGTGCCTTGCTCAAGGGCACTCCAGTCATGTCTTGCCCTGGGCGTGTCTTGCTCTGCCACTAGGGCACGGTTGCCCCCGAGCTCTTGATTGAGTCAGTCACTCTAGATCATGGTGGACTAATCATATTGTCAGATGGTTATTTTTTAATAAAATACGTAGATAGCCGTAGAGCAGCCGTGGCCTAGTGGTCAGGGAACAGAACCGCTCTCGTGACTGAAAGGATCCCCACCAAAAAGCAAGGCCCTTGAGCAAGGCACCTAACTCCCCCTAACTGCCCCCTGGAAGACATGGTTTGGGGCTGCCCCCCCACTCTGGGCAAGTGTGTTCACTGCCCCCTAGTGTTCACTGGTGTGTGTGTTTCACTGCACGGATGGGTTAAATACGGAGGTCACATTCTGCTGAATGCAAATAGTTCACTTTCACTTCACGTTCACATGTAAGTCACAAACAGAGAAAAAGATAAATGTGAAAGAAGAGAAAACTGTCATCGAGACAATGAGGAAATAAAAGAGTGAGGAGGTATTAAACTTAAGAGGTTTGCTTTTACGGGGATGTTTTTATAGCCTGCCAGTTCAGGGTGGTGTAATCAGTTTATCTCTGTGGCTTTCACTACTCTCCACATGTCGTACCAAACGGCTTCACCGCGAGTCTTTGGAATCTCACTTCAACAAAGACATCAAACACCTTTCCCTGTTTAGATTAAAGCGTATTTATCAGGGGGACGACTTCTGCCCGGTGCTTTCAGTTTTTCCACATGCGTGGAATCTCACACTCAGGAATGCTTTCGCAAGAAAAACCGACAGCACTTTTTCCAAGCAGTCAACTCCTCTGTGCTTTCTTTAATTATTTCACTCTGCGTCTGTATGGAATTCCTGAATTCTGGGTTGGTTGGTTGGTTGCCCTTCACCTCACCAGTTCATGGTAGCTGCTCTAAATGGCCCCAGGTGTGAACGAGTGTGCTGGAGGGTGTGACGGACTGGAATCCCGACCACCACCATGGTGTATCCCAGTGTTCCAGGATAGGCTTGGATACCCTGTGACCCTGACCTTACAGTTACTGTTACTGAAACAGATCCTGAAGACTGAAGAACGGAGGAACAAACAATCGAATGAATAAACTGATAGATAGATATTTCTACTCTACACTTTTTATTTATTTATATATAAATATATATTTTATCTTCAGGGTTTTTGGGGTACAAATGTTTATGATATGATATATGTATATCTGTATATATGAAATATGTATCATTTAGCTGCAAACAAATGTAACTTCAAGATGTATGAACAGAAGGACAAATCAGTTCATCCAGGAGTTTATATTAATGTGTTTATATGAATTCAATACATATGGGTGTGTATAATATGTGTATAACATATGTGGCCGGTGCGGTATGTTGGTAACACCGTTAGCTGCAGTGTAAGAGACCTGGGTTGCAAATCTAGTATGCTACACGACGTAGTGCGTCCGATAACTTGTATGTATGTATGTATCAGGTAGTCTGTGAAAGGTTTAGTATGTATCAGGTAGTCTGTGAAAGGTTTAGTATGTGAAAGGTTTAGTATGTATCAGGTAGTATGTGAAAGGTTTAGTACGTATCAGGTAGTCTGTGAAAGGTTTAGTAAGTATCAGGTAGTATGTGAAAGGTTTAGTATGTATCAGGTAGTATGTGAAAGGTTTAGTACGTATCAGGTAGTATGTGAGAGGTTTAGTATGTATCAGGTAGTATGTGAAAGGTTCCCGGATGTCCTTCCAGGTCAGGAGAGATTTTCTAGTACGCTCCGCCAGCACACTATCTGAACCTGACGTATCCCATAATGCACTGCGAGTGAACTGAGAGCCTGTTTTATCTGTAAACCAGACTGAGCGAGATTATCATTATCAGTGTAGGAGGAGCTGAGGGAACATTTTTAAATACAGAATTTAAAACGGAATTAAAGTTAATTAAACTAAATTATCACGTGGGAACTTAACTGGTGTGACGTCGACCTTTAGGACGTCAAAGGTTGTTGGTAAGATGGCAGATTGAGTGCATCCAAGATGGTGTGCGTACTAAACACTCGCATATTAGAAGTGTATACTAGTTTAGCGGTTAGTAAATACTCACTCCAAACTAGTAGGTGGTATTCAAGTACAGTGTTCCCTCGCTATTTCGTGGGTTTTCAAAAAATATTAATGTAAAATATTTACATTAATTTACGGTGTTTTTGTTGTTTCACGGATTTTTGCACATGCATAGTACTTATTGTACAGTAATGTATAGATTTGATGAATTTTGCATAAAAAATTACAAAATGTATAAAAATATATTACAAATATTAATTCTAACATTAAAAGAATATTATAAATAATAAAAAATGATCATTTACAGTAAATAGCGTATTTATCCGGCGGATGAATACACACCAAAAACGTAATGTAGTACTTATTAAGGGAATGGGAAAGAGTTATGTAGGAGAGTGTGGGGAGGGTTTATAAAGACTTAAAGTAATGTATAACTACTAAAATAAGTATAGCGTCCCTACTTCGCAGAAATTCACGTATCGCGGGTGGGTCTGGAACGGAAGACCCCCGATAAGTGAGGGAACACTGTATGCCATTTCGGACGCAGCCCCGGTCTGGGCAGCCAGTCTGTGCTACACCAATAAGGGTCCTTGGGCAAGACCCCTAACATGACATTGTCCTGCCTGTAATACCAATAACCTTGTAAGTCACTCTGGATAAGAACGTCTGCTAAATGCTGTAAATGTAAATGTAAATATGTGGACTGTTGATAGTGTCCTATGGTAGACGTTTAGTCTCAGCCTCTTTAATATTAAACCCAGTAACAGACTTTCACTGGTAGCTGACTGAAAATTTCACCCAATGAATAATTAGACGTCACTATAAACTAACAGCACTGATGTTGAACTGTAATAATACTCTAGCTAACATACTCATTTTCCAGAAATTACCAAACGTAAGCAAACCATAGCTCAGATGCTGCAGTGTCCTGAGTATGAAGAATCCAAAAACTCTGGATTATGACTGAACATCTGTAATACATATATATTTTTTTTCTCGCTGCACATCCTCACTTTATAATCAGGCAGCTTTAGTAGAAGTCATGAATCACTGTTTGGAAATGAAAAGCTCTTTGTTGAAGCCTCGAGGCTTTTTTCAGCAGACTTCCAGGAACGTTCTTCTACCACTTACTGCATGTGTACATGATACGTGTAGACATCTGTATCTCCTAATGTACATAATACAAGTTATAATCAGACCCACTGAAACAAAAATATGGTAGAATATGGTGTGTAAAACCAAGAATGGAAAATACATCAACTATACTGTTTATTCCGAAGGATTTGAGAAGGTGATCAATGTCAACACAAACTAATCACACTGATCAAACATAAAGCCAGAAAAACATTTTGAGTGGATGTTCCTTAAACCGCATTTATTCAATTTCAGATCCAGCGATTTGGTCCTATAATTACACACCAGCAGCTTTATAATTATGAGGTTTATTTTAAAAAGGGATCTCCAGAAACATTCGGATTGCCTCGCACTCGCACGTTATTATTTCTGCCGGACAGAAATTTTCCGTCCTACGTATAACACAGTAGATCGTCGGAATGCAAACTGCTCTACTTTCAAACAGCCATCTGATGCTTGTACGCCCCATCGCTTTGGGCTAGACTGAATCGATTATGGCACCTTCCACGCTCTACTACTGTTAACGATTAACGCCTGAAAGTGTTCAACACATCCCATCAGCAGTAGGATCCAATTTAAAACGTTTTTTTTTTTTTTTTTTTCCCCCAGCTATTCCTACTGAATCTAAAGAAAAGGATCTTAAGGTGCTGACAGATGCTTTATGGAAGTACTGCAAACACACAAACACACAAACACACACACACACACACACACACACTCACATGGACACAAACAGTGGAGGTGGGGGCAAGGAGATGGAAAATAACATGCTGGATTAAAATGGACTGGAAGCTTTAGTGCCATGACTGAATGCACTGACTGACTGGGGCAACATGATAGCATGAACGTGGTAACTTGAATGGATATGGAAAGCATTAGGGCAAAAAACAACTCATTATAGCAGCCAAAAAGACTGGTAGAGATGACCCCATGCCAATACAAAGACTGGTAGTGACTCCCAGAGTGAAAGCTCTGTTTGTTTAGTCTGCATTTTAGGGGACGTCTACAGACGTCTCTGACAGGTGAACGCTATGTGTCGCTCCTTTCACCAGTTCATGTCCTGTGTTCATTCTGTGGGTTTGTCCTCTTCTAACAGGACAATGCACCACCACATTGGGGCAGCTGCGGCCTAGTGGTTTTCGAACCGGTCTTGTGACTGGAAGGTGGCGGGTTCGATCCCCACCCAGGGCAAGACACGACTGAGGTGCCCTTGAGCAAAGCACCTAACTCCCCCAACTGCTCCCTGGGCGCTGTGGTTTGGGGCTGCCCCCCACTCTGGGCAAGTGTGTACACTGCCCCCTAGTGTTCACTGGTGTGTGTGTGTGTGTGTGTGTGTGTGTGTGTGTGTGTGTGTTTTACTGTACGGATGGGTTAAATGCAGAGGTCACATTCCTCTGTGTGCAAGCACAGTAGGCAAATAGTTCACTTTCCTTTCCTTTAATATACGTCTAGAGACACCAGATTATGGTTAAAGAAACACTTATATGGGGATTTTGTCATACATTTAACAATTTGTAAGTTTTATACAGAGATTTGAGACCCGACTACAAATTTCTAGTCACTGATTTAAAAGATTGAATAAAAATCTCATTTAACTGACACTGTTAAAGACGACACTGTAATCCTTGGTCCAGCACTTCGACGATTCGACGCTACAAAACGAACCCTACACACTAACAAAACATACAGTTTGACATTAGAAAGGATTGAACTCACTCATAGAACTCGGCCGCGGGCGTATGATGGTTCTTGGAGTAGGTCAGATTGCTCGTGAGAAAGGAGACGTTGGTCATCTTGGGGTCTTTGCATTTCAGGCTGTTCCATGTGTTGTTACAGCTCTGCCACGGCAACTCGCTGGTGAACGAGGAGAACAGGTAGTACAGAGACCATGCGATGATGACGTTGTAGTAAAAGCCCACGTACAGAGCTATGATGATCACCGTGTAGCCGACGCCTGCAGATAGACAGGACACACGAGACAAGCGTTCTTTTAACAATTTTATTCTGGAAAGTATATGATGTAGCTGTTTCTATGGAAACTCACCCCGCCTCAACATCTTTTATATAGTAAACTAAATCAATGCTGTTTATTTATTTATTTATTTATTAGCTAGCACCAGAAAATAAGAAGTGTAATGTCTTCCATCATTTCGGTCCTCACTACATTAACTGCCGGCTTCGTTGCTGGAGAAAATTTCCAAGTGATAATTACCACTTAACCACTTTTTTGACATGAGCATGTAATTAGCTTCCTGTAGGGGTGCATCTCTGGATCGTGGTCTAATACCATCTACCATAAGTGTCCAATGGAGTTGCGATCTGGTGGCTGTGAAGGCCGTAGCACTGAAGTGGCAAACTAAAAAATAGTTTTAGTCGAAAATACGCAAAAATACCCAGGCTGGTAATGGCTCTATAATAGTATGGGGTTTGTTTAGCTTGAATTCCGAACGGACCCCTGGTACATCTCCAAACATCTCTGACAGATGAACACTATGTGTGTGTGATATCTGACGAGTTCCACCAGGTCATGTCCGGCATTCAGGACAGCAACTAGATCATATTAGACTGGTGTACCAGTTTTTCTGTTACTTCAGTGTACATGATTGTTATTATCATTAATATATTTAATGATCTGATGATCAGATTATCTGTGTGGATGCTGGTGGAGTCATCGTGGATGAGACCATACGCGCATCAGGTATAAATATGTCTGGAGGACAAGTGGATCCAAAACCATATGAAAGTATGCAAAATAAATACGTTCTCAGACTGATCATAATAACAGAGCCATGTGCTTTTCCTTTAATTTGTCACTTGCCTGTACTTCGGTTAATAAATCCTAAAGAAAACCTACAGCTACTATTCCAGTAAGGAACTGTGAATAAGGTTATTATTTCATAATAAAGACCCATGCCAGAAATTTTCAGTACACGTTTAATTAAGCCTAATAAAGCCGAAGCAGACATGCCAGGCTGTGAGATGATCTAATAATCCGAGTGTCTGTGGAAGTAAATGAAAAGACAGGTTTTACAAACACACCTTTGAAAACAGGGCAGATCTTCCAGACCGTGGCCGCCCCTTCTCTGTTATACTGACCCAAAGCCAGCTCCATGTAAAACAGCGGCATTCCCGCAATGAACAGGAAGAGGGTGTAGGGGATCAGAAAGGCACCTGGAGGAAGGATTCTAGCATGAGTGTTATTAAGTCCAGCAACATAAAGAACACAAGAAGACATGCGACATGTTTTCATATGATGCTTATCAAGGTACGGCATGATCAGTGATCACGCTGTGGTTCGAAAGCTTACAAAGGTTTACAGAGCTGCGCTGGAGCGCTAGTTGACACCGCAGAAGGAAGAATCTTTGATTTCAGACATCAACACAGCTTGTTCATCTTTTTGTGTGTGTTCGTCTTTTTGTGACATTCAGATGATCCACGGTGTTTGATCAGAAAATATCAAAGCTTGATATCATCCTTGTTTTTATGGAGACTTGGGAGGAAAAACATTCACGGTTTGATACTTTAACCTAAATAAACAGATCTGAAAATGTCATCGTATGAAAGATAGGACGTGTTTGTTATCAGCGCGGCTCGGCATCTGTATCCTAGATAACGTTATCTGGTGCTTTCTGAACAGATAAATCGGAAAGAAAGACGAGCTTCTGTGGAGGTTTCTAGGTGACTTCATAATAATAATTAATAAAATACTGCTCAGATTAAACCAAGCTGAGCTCCAGGCATGAGACACGGTGAGCTGTATTATCACCCAAACCTAAATATAACACTTATTATTAACTTATGATTAGTAGAGGAGCAGGCGACCCTGGAATTAAGAAACTTGTTGTTTCTATAGTGAAAGTGAAAGTGAACTATTTGCCTACTGTGTTTGCACACAGAGGAATGTGACCTCTGCATTTAACCTGTCCATGCAGTGAAACACACACACACACAGACAGAAACACACCAGTGAACACTAGGGGGCAGTGACAACACTTGCCCGGAGCAGGGGGCAGCCGCAAACCACAGTGCCCAGGGAGCAGTTGTGGGAGTTAGGTGCCTTGCTCAAGTGCACCTCAGTCATGTCCTGTCCTGTGCAGGGATCAAACCCGGGACCTTCCGGTCACAAGACTGGTTCCCCTAACCACTAGCATGCGGTTATTATATTTTCTTTTCTTAATGATTTGGCTTTTAATTTTCTTAATGACTTTTAATCACCTAGGCCAGTTTATGGCGTCTCTTGGGCCTTTTTTTTGTAATGGACTTTTGTAATTTTTTTATGAAAGGAAGCAAATAAGATAAAAGAAAATAAAATAAACATTAAATATAAACACCTGAGACTTACAACAATGCAAAAGTCTCAAATGTATAATTAGTTTTTTTTTGTTTTTTTTTGTCAACAGATTTCAGATATTTGAGCATTTGTGTTGTTGCTACAGATGTTAGATTTTATTCGAAATACTTTTTGATACAAAAACACAGAAGTCGACTCCATAGTGCTGTTCAACTAGACATGCCCCTGGATATCGGCACAGTCTGGGCTGAAAATCCTACTTATCTCTGGTTCCAGCTGGGAGCGAACTTTCTTCAGGCATTTCTTTATGTTTAAGGAAAATGTACTGAACGATTTAAAATTAGGTTGGTGAACCGGAACAGACCGGATTCTGCATTGGTTAGAAAGGGCTAGGTCTGTGCAATCACAGCGGTCAATCACTTTACTTTCACTTACCCATTCTGTCAAACCCACACAAGCCTAGTAATACTTATAATTTTACGAAAACAAGTAAAACAATGTGGCTGTAACAAAGTGATCAGGAAGCTATGTAGGATTTGTCCCAACTGTAAGTTTACAGATTTGATCTGGATCATAGAAAAGCAGGTAAGTTAGAAGAGAAGCAGTTAATCAGGACGTCTGTGTGACTGATCGATCGATAGTCCATCATTCTTTATCTAGCTCTCGTAATATGTCTGGGATTCGGTTTGCACATTACCCGCGAAAGAAGGGTTAAAAAATGATACACAGGTACTTAACCACTTCATGGAGATCAGCAGTAGAAATAATAACAATGGGTAATTTGCTGAGTCAAGCTGCTACACACAATCCAGTGGAGAAGCTCTTTAATGTGTTCAAACTCGGCACTAAAATAAAACCAAAGCACTAAAATAACCTGCTCTGAATAGATCCCGTGTCCTCTGAGTTCTTTTAACAGAAGGGGACAATTCAGCTCCGTCAAATCTGGAACGGTTTATTGTCTCAGAACATTATCAGTGGGTTATTTCATGTAGAAATGACATTTTCTCTTATAATTACTTGAGCAATTTTAACAACATTTTAATATATAGACAGAATAGATGGCACATCGGTAGTGTAAGGGACGAGTGCTATGACCCCATTTGACTCTAATCTCCTCTTTCTTTCTGCACCACTAGAAAAATACAATAAAATAAATGGTCGCATGTTTGCCGTCTTTACAGATCTGAAGCTGATGAGCTCAAGAATCCATCATGGGGTGATTCATAAGACCCGGGGTATTACTTCTGACATTTCTCACATCTTGCGCAACTCCTCCAACTGCTGAACACAAAAGATGCTAAAACTTTGATCCACGCTTTTATCCTTCCTTTTCTATTCTCTTCCCTTCCCTTCGCCTCGCCTTGACGCTCCCATATAACCATATCTTTCTCCAGAAAACCAAATCTGCTCACATCACAGACGTCCCATAGTCAGCTGTTTTCAGATTTCAGATTTCTGTCCTCTTCCATCCCTACATCCACAATCACACTTACAGGCTTCCAAGGTTTCTCACTGTCCCTGTTAGTTTAAGTTTGTCCACTATGGTCTTAACACCTAAACATTGTAGTACACTACTTGACTTTCTCCAGGACTGCTCTTTGAGCTCATCTTTTAAACGTGACCTAGAAAAATTTCTCAACACGTTCACGTTTTCTCATTTACTTGTGAATCCTGTGTTATATTAGTCTGAGATTATACTGGCTTCTTCTTTTTATCTACTACTATATGGAAAAGCACTAATATGGTTAATAATGTGAAAGGAAATGTCGCTTTTCTTCTGCAGTTCACTCCAGATGAGTGTGTGAGTGCCTGAGGGTCGGCACTGTTTTACAATGTTTTGCTGATTTCTCTGTCTGTTTGCTTAACTCAGCCTTTTTGAGTCCACGGAGAAAAAACTAAATATCAAGCTTCAGCCCATGTTGGACCACGTCTATTCCGGAACCTTCAGCGTTGTTTTCTTTTCTCTATATATCTAAATCAGCCTGCCATTCTTTTATCCGCTTAGGGTCACAGTTTTATCCGGAGACCACCCAGGAATGATTAGACAGCAAGACCCCCTGGACAGGACACCAATCCATCGCAGGGTACCACACACACATGCATTCACACATAGGGGCAGTTTAGCACATCCAATTCGCCTAACGTGTGTTTTTCGGGAGGTTGGAGGAAACTGGAGCACCCTGAGAAAACCCACCTGGACACAGCGAGAACACAGCGAACTACTCGGAGACCAGAGTGAGGATCGGACACACAACTTCATCTGGAGCTGTGCCTCACACACACTACCTGAGACGCCACCATGCCGTCCGTATCTCTAAATTTTATTACACAAGTTGAAGGTGATGATAGTTGCATTGTGTTCATAAGTCAAGACCTTGTTATAGATTATATACTGGATTTAAGAATCAGGTCTGGAGAACATCATGCAAACATCTGGGAACTGGTCGAGGTCATGTGATCAGCCTGTACACACACTTCTGCACACTTATTGCAGTTTGACGAGTACTCACCTCCGCCGTTTTTATAGCACAGATACGGGAACCTCCAGACATTGGCCAGGTCCACAGCGAAGCCGATGACGGAGAGCAGGAAGTCCAGTTTCTTGCCCCACGTCTCGCGCTCCGGCGTCTCGGTGCACGTGTGCGTGCGGGAGCTCGTGTACTGCAAGCCGTTGCGCTCCTTGACCAGGATGAGCTCCACATCCTTCTTCTCCACGGCGTACGGTTTGAGCGGAGCCACCGACGCCAGCTTGTGCTCGGGGACCACCTGCACGTTCATGATGTTCGCTGGTGCGCACGCGGTGCCTGGAGAAAGGCGGGACGGGTGGCCGGCGTTGGTGTCGGCACTGGCGATGATGATGATGTTGATATTGATGATGCGGTGGAGGAGGACTCTGAGGAAGAGGAGGATGAGAAGGACGAGTTGGTGGTCTCGGTTGAGCTGCTCGTCTGCTTCATCAGCTGTAGAGAGACAGAGAAGATGAGGAGGAGGAGGAGGAGGAGAGGGAAAAGTTACTGAACTGATGAACCCCAGACCCACCTGAGTGCTTGTGTTTTATTTTAATCAAGATATAAAGTTATACAGTTACAACGTTTCCGCGTTAAAGATTAGCGAATAAAAACAGCATTCAATAACGAGATCTCCAGATGTTTATGAACAGCTGTAAATTCTCTCGCGCGTGCGTTATTAACCCCGAGCCATGCGCTATAAGCGGTCTGCTATGAACCGAGGAGCTGCAGATAAAGTTCACGTCCTCGGGTCCACTTAAGGAGTTACAGACGAGTGTGAGGTCCGTACTTGTGAGTCGGAGGTTGTTGGTCCATGTCCGTCTGCTCGTGCGCTCCGGACGCGAATGAGAGACTGCTGCCCATTCTCACCGGAGTAAGACATGTCCCCTCCCTTACAGGACACGACTATTTAAACCGGCATCCTCCTATTTTAACACGTGATATTTTACATCTCAGCGTGCTTCCTATCCCTTTATTTATTTCATTTCCTGCAGATAATTATTCATTCTTCATTTGTCGAGCGCAATAAATTAATACATTGATAAATCAAGACACTGAAAATGTCATACTTTAAATAGATAATTTTCTTTTTCACTTTATTAATGTATATATGCATTTATTTATCTATTGCTTTTTTTAAAATTGATTTATTTATTACAGTCAGAAAATCTTGGTTTAATTTACTCCTGCCCATGTAATTGTGTTTTTTTTTAATTTATAATATTATGATGATTTGGTGTTAAAGTTATGTGTAATGAATAAAACAACATACATTATGCCAGTTGTATTTTTTATTAGAATTTTATAGTTATTTTTAGTGTTCACTTGAAGCATCAGTTATATAATATATAATATATATATATACACATATTGCTTGTTTGTTTGTTTGTTTATAATTACACTACCAATAACCTAAATTATAGAAAAAAAATATTTTTAAGTATTTTTATTGCTATTTATTTGTCTGCTTAAAGCAAAAGTACCCAATAAATAAATAAATTAATTAATTAATGTATTAATTAGTGTATTGTTATTACTACTTACTACTACTACTACTACTACTACTACTAATAATAATAATAATAATAATAATAATAATAATAATAATAATAATAATAACCAAAAACAATTATTAGTGTTGTTATTATTTGTTTGTCTGTTTTATTACACTTGTTTAGCTGGTCTAAAACTAATGTTAAACATGAATTGTTTAACCCAAAAAGGTTTAAGTAGTATGTTGATGTAACATGCTGAAGTGATTCTTTCTGGACTGTAGGCACCAGTGACTCTGATAATCCAATATAATGTTACAGAACAAAGGTAAAGTTCAGATAAAGTAAAGAAGATCAGTTACATGTGAACTAAAATGTTTCTTGCAGTTGTATCTCGCTGATTCATTTTAGTCTTGTTATGGTTGCTGATCTCAATAAGGACTGTGGGAAAATCTAGAAAATGAATCTTGATCCGTTGTGTCTGTACCTGAGTAGACCTGAGATGCTTTATAATGTATGTCAGGTAAGTACACAAGTTGACGTTTATCCCACTTAACCATTCGCACATTCACCGAAGTCCTCCAACTTTATGTCTTGTGTGTTTTATATGGTGGTAAGAAAGTGGGTGCAGTGCAGGTTAACCGTTGTGCCAGTTCCTGTATTCTTACCAAAAGTTCTGCAAAAAAGTACATAGATAAAAACAAGTCCTTCTTAAAATGTTATAATCTTCCCTTAATTCTATGTTTCTCTTCTCTTCTTCTTCAAAGATTCAATTACCTGTTTTCTAAGAAGCAGTAAAAGCATTGTGTTCCATGTGTAATCAAATCCTGCACGGCTTTACCCAAAGGCTATGATTTCTATTAGATATGGGTGATCAGTTCATCCCATTAAAGTCAATGAATGTCCATTTAAAGCTGTCCAGTGCTTCTTTTATGAAACCTTTACGGGCCTGTTTTTGGGCGGGTTTTTGTTGATACTCTGGCATAGATTAGATAATATAAGGAACCTGGTTATGCAGGCTGATTTATGCACTCATTAGGGCATTTTCTCTCTGTGGAAACAGGAATTTGCTCATACTACTTTAAGAAGTTGCCATGCAGATGGGAGACAGTGACCCAGCAAACTAACAAACAAGATGCCCTGATACTGAGGTATAGCCCAAACACGGATTCTCCACCATCATCATCATCAAGCCTGTGAGCGCGGTTCATAAACACCAAATCTGTGCTGTGATGTAGGGATAAAAACTCAGGACCAATTTATACATGTAAAACATGATATTTAGATGTGGTTAGACGTGGAAGTGCTGCAGCTTTCATATGACTGCTGATCAGTTTCGTACAAAAGAAAACTGTTTGACGTATGACCTTTCAATGAGAAAAAACAAAGCCAAAGTATTAAATTTCCAATATGGTCTTATATATTCAATTCAATTCAATTTAATTTTATTTATATAGCGCTTTTAACAATGTACATTGTCCTAAAGCAGCTTTACAGAAATAATGAAAAGGGTCAAATATACATTTATAGAATTTTTAGAAATTTTCTCCCTGATGAGA
>JAOVVF010000036.1:4604261-4614655 GCA_028565595.1 Duopalatinus emarginatus | reverse complement strand
AATATATGTATAAAAATATGTATATGTAATATAAATATATTTAATATATCTACAATATGATCTGAATTGCTTTCAAACAATCAAAAGTGAGAATTTAATAACTGTAATAATTAATAATATTTTTAATTTAATTGCATCATAAAACTACTCAACTACACAAATACTGAAATACATTTCGTTTGCCTCCTCTAATTACCGTAGAGCTCCTGAATTCCGTTAATGTCATCGTTGGAAAGCCTGAAGTGCTTAGTGTAGGTGTAGACGGGAGCCATCAGTGCTCCAGGGTCTTGGGAGTGCTCCAGGCCCAGAGCATGGCCAAACTCATGAGCCGCCACCAGGAACAGACTGTATCCTGATGGATAGTGACAGAAGACTAGTATTTAAAAGCAGCAGTGCCGTACTGTTGGTTTAAGAAATGACTGGCATTTATTGTGAGTGTATCTTAACATATGTAGTGATTGATCACCTTGATCTGGACAAAAGCCCCATTTGCGGTCTTCATCAAAACTCTTGGTGGTACTACACCACATCTTGCCATCATTACGTCCAGATGTGGTGCATGCGTCGTAGGTTTTACCCAGGAACACAAAGGGGAAGACGCAGGGAGCTCCTTCAGCGTTACCTCCAATTGTAGACAAGGCTGTGTGTGGAGGAAGAGCGAAACAGGTTCATAAAAAGAAACAGAGCAAAACTATCTCTCAAGACACGCCTCTAGAGTCTGGTACATTTTGTCAATAAACAAACAGCCGTGTACGTCTACTTCTAATGAAAAGTGGTAATATGACTGACGATCCAGGTTCGATTCCCGCTCTGGAGTTGCACGTTCTCCCCGTGCTTGACTGGGTTTCCTCCAGGTACTCCGGTTTCCTCCCACACTCCAAAGACATTCACGTTAGGTTGATCAATTACTCTAAATTCCCCATAGGTGTGAATGTGTGTGCGTGAGCGTGTGTTGTCCATGCGACGTATTGGCCACCTGGTTATGGTGAACCCTGCCTTCGCGTAAGATGCTGGAATTGACCCCAGCCCATGTCTGCCTGATTGGCATGTTGTGGTGGAGAAAAGGAAGAAAAAGTAGAATTAATAAACTGTTTATTTAATAAACATTTTCCAATCCAGTGATTATACTAATATGTTGCTATGGACATGTTTCGATGGAAATATAGAACGTAGCTAATCAGGTTACAGCCTTCCAGATCTTAAACCCTGTGGCCATAAGGTGTACTACACCCAAATAACACCTGAGGAGGAGTGTGTAAGAGCAGAGAGTAGAGCAGCAGAAACCACTGAGAACTGTTACTGCAGTGACCAGTAAGAAGAGAGACAAGAACGCCTGCATTTCTCTCAGAAATAAACAAATCACAGCAGTATGATTTACTCCTTACTGAACCATCTGGTGCTTTTAGTCCATCTGAAATCAATTCTAATGAAATTCCCCTTTCATCATTAAACAGGCCAAGACCTTTCCAGGGTTTCTTTCCAGATGTTTTTTTTACACTTTCCAGGAATTTCATATTGGTTATATTTTATATTGGTCATTAACTGAATAGGTTAAACATGGATTGTGTTGATGTGTTGGCAATTTCAGTTCTCTGACCTTTTAACCCTGTATGCTCTGAACCCTTACCTTAACCCATATCAGAAATACTTTACTCATCCCAAAGGGAAATTACAGAATACACCAAAAAAATAAAAACAAAAAAAAAAAACTGGTACACCAGTATAATATTTTGTAGGCCCCCACAGGGCCTCCCCAAACCTGCAGGCATACATACTCCTGCAGAACGCAACGCTGGGTCTAGTGATTTAGGTGTCAATGACTAAACCCCAAACTCAGATAAGTGTTCCTCTAACCAGGGTCCTCAATAAACACCAGACATCCTCCAGAATTCTGTTGTATTCTGAGGTCTCGGATTTTTGTGTTCCGCATCACAGATGTGTGTCGCTAATGTTGAGATCTGGTGATTTAGGTGTCAATGACTAAACCCCAGACTCAGATGAGTGTTCCTCTAACCATAATCTGGTGTCTCTAGACGTGTGTGGTGGTCCATTGTCCTGTTAGAAGACGACAAACCTGTCAGAATGAATACAGGACTTGAACAGGTGGAACTCATCACACATAGTGTTCACCTGTCAGAGACGTCTGGAGGTGTCCCAGGGGTCCAATGGAAAGACAGATAAACAAACCACATACGGTTATGGAGCCACGGCCAATCTGTAACTTTGTACCAGTTTTTCTGACACGGCTAGTTCAAAGCTAGCTTTCTCAAATTATAAACAAAAACTTTTGTTCATGATGCTAAATGACTGCAAGGCATGTTCCAGTTGTTAACATTCCACACTGTTCTAGGGTTGTTTCACAGTACAGCCGCCAATAAATGAATTTTATAGCAGCGTTTAAGTATCCAGGGAGACATTAATGGTGTGAGCATCTGTCATTAAGAGACTACCATGACTCTCTGGTAGTGAACAGGAAAAAGGACATCTTGTTATCCCAAGCAAAGAAACAGCATTTCAGGCAACGTCGAGGCATCCGGATCCGTCCTGACTGGCAACCGGTTCTCTCAGGTCGCAGATATTACAGAATCCGTCAGATATGCTTTTAACATTAGGACAGCACCAGATGCTTTGAACATTAGTACTGCGGTGTTATTAAAGAAATGAAACTCCAAACCTGGTCAAAAGGGAGGTTTTACTTTCCCACACAGCTCCGATTTTATTTCGAAGACTAGGCTTGACGCAGCCCAAGGCTTCTTTTACTTTTTAGCCAGAGGTTATACAGTATGAACACACACTGGCACCGAGACACACACAGGGCTGCATTCCCAGAGAATGAGATCCAGATGAAGAGGCCTGCTCTCTTGGTTTTAGCCAGTTATTTGACACAATGGAAAAAAAAAACCTACTGCCAGCCCACAGGGGGAAAAAAAACCCCAGACGTTCCTAGCTTTCTAAGAGACGGCCAGGATGGTGTAGCCGGTTCTGTCATACTTAGAGATAAGGAATTCAATAAATAAGAAAAATCAATAAATTAAATAATAAATATTGGTATAATGTTTGTTTCAACAGTTTGCATTTGAGACTCATGACTAAACCCCCAGCTATACTAAAACATAAGATTAAAATATATAAATGATTTCTATGAATATATTTATAAATTATGACAATAACTATGGTATACAACTCGTCTGTGCGTACAGAAGCCTTAACTGAAGTGGCTCAAAGCAAATCCAACAGCCTTTGTTGTTTTTGGCTGGAATATGACCTCAGTGGACACATTTTTCCTACTGCACGTTAAAGCACTTTTCCCCTCGATACAGTCTGTTTATGTGACTGAATTAGCATGATTCCCTCAGCATGACCTCTTCAAAATATTTCTCTGCCAAGTATGTGACTATAACAAGGTCGATATCTTGGTACACCAGTCAAAGCATGGACTCGCAAAAGTATTCTGTAGGCAGTAAACCACAATGAACCACCGTACGTCCTGCAGAACCCTCCACAATACTGAGATCTGGTGACTTAGGTATGACTGACTAAACCCCAACCTCACATGAGTGTTCCTCTAACCGTAATCTGGTGTCTCTAGACGTGTGTGGTGTACATTGTCCTGTTAGAAGAGGTCAAACCCATCAGAATGAATACAGGACATGAACTGGTAAAACACTTGTCACACATAGTGTTCACCTGTCAGAGACCTCTGGAGGTGTACCAGGGGTCCCGTGGAATGCCAGCTAAACAAACCAGCTTCCATAGAGGTCTGTTGCTTTATATAGACTGGCAGATGCACCCATTGACATGCGTAAGTGATGTTGCAATGCAGTTTTTCTGGCATTTCACGTCTCGTTGTAGTAGCAACATCGCAAAATATATATTTTTGTATTTCCAGCCTGAATATCTACTAGATTTAAAGCTCATCATATTTCATTTTTTAAAGTGAACTATTTGCCTTACTGTGTTTGCACACCAAAGGAATGTGACCTCTGCATTTAACCCATCCGTGCAGTGAAACACACACACACACCAGTGAACACACTTGCCCGGAGCGGGGGGCAGCCCCAAACCATGGCGCCCGGGGAGCAGTTAGGGGAGTTAGGTGCCTTGCTCAAGGGCACCTCAGTCATGTCTTGCCCTGGGTGGGGATTGAACCGGCGACCTTCCGGTCACGAGACCGGTTCCCTAACCACTAGGCCACGGTTATAGATATAGAACCTTATCAGTGTTTTTGCGACTCACAGCCACACTGCAGCCTTTAATAATAAAAGTGTGTAGATTGGAACAGTAGAAAATAATGATCTACCAGTTTCAGGGCAGAATCCGTATTTCTTGTCCTGGTCATAGTCCTCGGTAGTGGCGCACCAACGGTACCCGTCGTCTCTACCTGCGGTGGTGCAGGTGTCGTATTTCTCTCCTTGGAAAGTGAAGGGAAACTTACATGGTCCTCCTTCTCCATTTCCACCCAGCGTGAGCAGCACTGTAAAAGTGAAAGTGAAAGTGATGTTACTGAGCTACTGTGCTTGTACACAGAGGAATTTGACCTCCACATGTAATCTATCTGTGCAAAAAAACACTACAGGGGCAGTGAGGACATTGCACGGAGTGGCCAACTGCTTTTTACATAAATTTGTTAAAGGTCTGGATCAGAGCACTGGGTCATGATGACAGAGCATGTCGGAAGCAATCGAAAGTAGAGGTCTTGTATAAGGAGCCATCAGTGGCAGCTTGGTGGTGCTGAGATTCACGATCTTAACTTAATTCGACCCGTCACAGTCTCAACCCTGCAATGTAAGTAAGAGAAAAATGGCAGTATCATTGGAACTCACACTCATGTGGACAGAAGCCGTACTTTCCATCATTGTCAAAGTCATAGGTTGTGGAACACCACAGGAAGCCATCATCACGTCCTTGATTTGTGCAGCTGTTGTACAGTTTGCCCATGAAGAGGAACGGGAACTTACAGAACTCCCCATCGGCATTGCCGTACTTCACCTTTACAACTAGACACACAGAGAGAGAGAGAGAGAGTGAGAGAGAGAGAGAGAGAGTGGAAGAGGAAACGTAGACATGTTTGCTCCTTGGATGCAGAAGGACTTGTGTGCATGAAAAAAAAAACATTAGGTGAAGATACCTTGGCCTTCTCCTAGAGTCCAGTGCTCATCATCATCAAAGTGGGAATCTCCTCCAATCCCAGGGCCTGGAGCAAACGCATGGGCCAGGAGACCGTCCTTGCCATCGAATGGATAACCATCACCATGTTCTAAAGGTGAAACCACCATCGCATCAATCACAGATGTATCAATCACCGTTCTGATTAACGTACAGACAATGCATCCTGGAAATCACCAGAACACCATGCTGACATACGTTAACATGATCATCTACAGTTTATGTCCTGTTTTACTTTGGGTTCAGCCACTGGATAGAAACACGAGAAAATAAGTGAGGTTTTGGACAGAAGTAATTGTCTTCTGATTTTTTTGGATGATTCAAGTGTCAGCATAAGCTACAATTTCCAGTAAAATGAGTGGTGCGTTTAATTATACAGTAAAAAAAAAAAACTTAAACCAAACCACAGAGAGAGCAGAGAGTCAGCGCAGTTAGAGCACATCTACTCATACTGCCGATGTCACTCGACTTTCCTTATCGCTGATTCTCATGCTTTAATTATTACGCTATTATCAGAAGACGCCAGACAACCTAAAATCAGAGTGGTCTTAGAAATACCGTTGCGCCCGAAGTTGATCATGATATCAGCCTCTCCGGTCGTGATGCGCGTGAATTTAAGAGGTGTAACATCACTCCAGACTTTAAAAGCACGGAAGAACGCGTCGTCAATCGTCTCCTCGTCCATGTCTGGACTATGACCCAAGATCCTAAAGAGAAGAGAGGTAGTTTCAGTCTCAGATTAGACAGGATAAAATCTTACTTCTGGCTTACTTATGACTCATTTATAGTGTTGACTACAAGAGCCTAGTCTACACTACACAAAAGCCAAATAATGACGAGTTCTCTGAAATAAAAAAATTAAAGTGCCAGACAAACTAGTACAGACAAGCCTATACAAAATATTTAGGTTGGTGGTGGCTCCATTATGGTGTGGGGTTTGTTTAGCTGGCACTCTATGGGACCCCTGGTACATCTACAAACGTCTCTGACATTTATTCATTCTGACGCGTTTGTCCTCATCTAACAGGACAATGCACCACCACAGAGGTCTAGAGGCACCAGATTATGGTTAGAAGAACATATGAGTTTGGGGTTTAGTCATTTACACCTAAGTCACCAGATCTTAGCGTTATTGAACACATCTGGGACGTCATGTGACACACGGTGGAACACCTCAGAAGACAACAGAATTGTCCAAAGTATCAGACTGGCGTACCAGTTTTTCCGGCACTTCACAGTATTTGTTTTTATTTATTTATTTATTTATTTATTTATTGTAGTTATTTTATCAAAAATTCCCCTGTCTGTTTTGGATTCATTTTGCTGCTAGTGATGCAAACCCCATCGTTCCGGTCAGCTCTAGCCACAAAAGCAGCGTCAGGACATTCTTTAAACATTGCTCATGCTGCCGTCGGTTCTTCGTGGCTTGCAGAGACGCCAAATATGGCTTTTGTTATATAGCATTATTTTTGTTCCCGCATTCAGAGAACAAAAACATTTTAGGATCCAAAAAAAGGGATTTGAACATCATTTACCAGAACAAAACTTCTGCATCGACTCATTTCGCTATCTCAGAAAAACAAACAGCTGGAGGTTGAGCAATGCCTTGGCTTAACACTTACACACACACACACACACACACACACACACACACTAACTCAGTGACACACACACACACACACCTGTATGAAATTTCATTATTTTGCCACTTAGGCTTTGACGGGAATAAGTTGTAATTGGCCACATCTGGGACACCGCAGCGAGGCTTCTTCATAACCTCAATAGTATTCTGGTCGATCTCGCCCGTCTCTGGAAGAGAAAAGAACTTCTGCATCTGCTTCAGTGTGTCCTTCAGAACCATCAGGTTGCACCGGTCTTGAGGGCATCCGTAGAACTTATTCAGATAGTGCTTTTAGAGATATAGACAGATAAGGACAGATAGAGGGGGAGAAAGGAGGAGGAGGAGGAGGAGGAGGAGGTTGTGGTGGAGGAGAAGGAGAGAGAAGAAAACAAGAACAGGGATTACAGAGGTTAACCTCACTGGAAGTTCTACCAACATTCCAGACCTTCTCCAACCACATCCCACATTTTAAATACACATCTGTACGAGATGAGAGAATGTAAAAGAAACATTTATTTATGGTCTTAAACATGTCTTAAAGTACACCTTTTAATGTCTAACACAATAAAGTAAGTGTGTAAATAAATAAATAAAAAAATAAATAAAAAAAAACTAAGATGCTCCTGTTACAGTTCCATATTCTGGAGAATAAACCTGTATAAACCTGCAGCACATTCTCCACATTACTTCTCATGAGTCACTCACCAGAGCTACTTCTTTGTCTGTCCGAGCTGGAGGATCATCTCCTGGGAACTTAATGATAGGCGAAGGCGCTGCAAAAGTTCCTAAAGAAGCGAGAACCTGGACCAGGAGAGCTCGGAGGATTAAATGTCTCCGACTCAAAAGCGTAAAGGAACTCATTTTATCCGCTTGCAGAAGGAGCCTGGGCACGGACACAGCAGGAACAGCTCGACACCGTGCGCTACGCTCTGCAAGCTCCAGTGTGCGTGTATGTGCGTGCGTATGTGTGTCCGTGTATGTGCGTGCGTATGTGTGTGCGCGCGCGCGTGTGTATGCGCGTGCGTATGTGTGTGCGCGTGTTTGTGTGTGTGTGGTTTTTCCTCTCGTTTCCTTGCACTAGGAGAGCTCGTGGACGCTTTGCACTTGCGCGCGCACAAGCTACCCGGCGCCGCTCCAGTCCCGGTGGCGCGAGGACACGGTGTAACCGGAGCCGCAGGCGCGTGCGCGCGCGCGAGAGAGTGTGCACCGAGCCGCGTGCTCGTGCGCGCAAAATGAAGCAGGCCAGATGTGCAGGGTGGACAGTCCTGATGTGACTCGTGATCTCAGGCATTCACATTATTCGCATCTGGATTTTAGACACTGGAAACAAACTTTTACAAATGCAGAGCATGTAAAAATCACATACACCAGTGAACACATGTACAATTCACATGTACACCACTGTACACAAGTACAATTCATATAGAATTCATGCACATATAGTTTATATATCATTCCACATAATTCATGCATATATTTTATGATTATATAATGTGTCTTGTCATATGTTTACTTTAATTCAGGTGTGCACGTGCAGGGTATAACGTAAAAATGCACCTTTTTAATTGTATAATTATGTTACTTGTAATTTCGATTTTGAATCTCATTATGTCTCTGAAACTTAAAAAAAAAAATACGATTACGACTTTCAGTGTTATAATAATCTTATAAAAACCTGTTGTAAATTATAATCTTATAAAAAGTAAAGTGGTGGAAATGGCCTTCCACTGTATTATGCGCGTTTCCTGGATATAAAAACACAGGCTTCACCCTGCTGGGGTAAAGGGGGAGTGAACTCCAGGGCAGTCCACCCTCAACTCCACAAACTACAACCTGAAACTCCAAACCCCAGCAGACATCGCGCCAATCAACGCTAATGAGGAGCACGTGCCACTGCATGCGTTTTAGCACGCGCAGACGCACCGCTGATATTTTGTAGAAGTGTGTTTGTAGGGCAGAAAAGAGAAGGAGAGGGTTTTTTATTATTATTTTTTGGTGAAACGCAGTCTGAGAGACCAGGTAGAGACATTACATAGAGATAAAGGGTTTTTAAAGATCTGCATTCTGAGGTTATAAATGCGTTCGTATTCTCTACATCACACTCATGTACTTCATCTCCAGATCCGCGTGTTATTATCCACATTAGAGACGACATGAAGAAGCATCATGAAGCTTTGGAGCTGTATTTTTAAGCCTCGGTAGTATTGACAACAGTGACATCTAGTGGTTGTCATTTGTCATAGCAAATATAAAATAATTAGAAAAACATAGAATACTGTATGTATCTGCTTGCAAAAGAATATCTGTATGTTGGGGTAGTGTGCAAAATGCGCGTGCAGGATATACAGAGGGGTCTTGTCAGTGAAACCACCACTGATTTTAGATGTGTGTAAACAAAACACACACACACACACACACACACAGTCCACATCTTTATCCATGACCCTGATTTCGGCTCCCCAAACCTGCCCTATTCACTCTGACCACATTATATCCTCCTGGAGTCTCACTGCTGCTATAAATGAACCTACATAGACAGTTTATAGAACTCCATAATAGACAGATATAAAAACTGTGAATCTTACAGGACTGTGACTGATATAAACAGTCATCGCTAGATAACCATGGATGAACAGATTTACTCTCCATCAGTCAGTGTCCATTGCCGCCGGCTTGCTTATCAGGAATAAAACTTATGTCAATAATCTGATTCTTTATAAAGCTGCTTTGGGACAATGTCCATAGTTAAAAGTGCTATACAAATAAAACTGATCTGAGTTAAATGATCTGTATATATATGGACGTGTCTGTCCTGGAAAGATCTAACCCAGAGAGTAAATAACATTTATACACTTTTATACACGTAGGACTGGTCTGTGGTCCCAGAGATCTATAAGAGATGATCAGTGCTCAAGTGATTGAAGTGATTGACCTTCTGTATGTCCATTTATAATTTAATTAAAAAAAAGTCAAGCTGCCTTTTAATATATTGACTATATCTAAAGTGTTATTTGTTTTATTTTATTTTATTTTATTTTATTTATTTTTTACTTATAAGTATGGCTCATAGCTTATGAATTCCTTATGAATAGTTATTAAATACTGGAAATTAATCTGCAAAAAATAAACAAAAATAAACCAAAAAAAAAGGGAAATGGCCACCGATAAAACAGCAGAAGTACAGGAAATACCAGTTACCACTTCGTACACCACTTCATGTGATTGCCGAATATGAGTCTGGATATGTGGTACATTTGGTCTGTACAGGCCAACAGTTTAATATATAAAACAGACCACATGTCAGTAAGTGAGTGTCTGCGTCTTCACTTAGTCTACACCCAGGATAATGAGATTATAGTGTGTGCACACACACACACACACACACACACACACACTTTAAGGTGTTAAGGTAATACTAATATAATTCATGATATTGAAACCCACTGCTCATAAAACTGATTAGATGGAGAAGTCTGCAGATTTGAAGGCAAACACTTCCCTCTGGTGGCGCATGACTGAAATTCAACTTATCGGCAGTCGGATGTGCTCCTTGTGGCAGTGCCCTCTGGTGGCAATGGAAAATATTACACGTGCTTATATAATAATT
>JAOVVF010000036.1:4574027-4584724 GCA_028565595.1 Duopalatinus emarginatus | reverse complement strand
GTGTGTGTGTGTGTGTGTGTGTGTGTGTGTGTGTGTGTGTGTGTGTGTGTGTGTGAGAGAGAGAGAGAGAGAGAGAAGGAAAGTGATTTGACTGTCAGCAGGTGAGGCCAGCAGAGTATCAGTGGAGTGTGAAATGCACTGGCCGGATTGACAGCTGAATGACGGATACCTGTGAAACACCTTCTCTCCTCCGAGACTGGGAATTTTTTTATTTTTTTCTTAAAGTGATATAAACAAAACATTATCAGAGCCCACCCTTAGGATTTGCCTTATTCTCACCACCACCACCACTTCCCTCCCTGGGCCTGGGGGAAGCAGTCGAGTTAAAACGTTGGGGTGTGGAAATCCTGTAGATGTTTATTTATTTATTTATTTGTTTGTTTAGCGCCATAGGTTTGTGGGAACACTTTCTCAATTATGGATGTATGGAGAGAACTCTGGTGCTCTTTCCGAGCATAACTCGGGGGTGATGAGCTGTGATGGAAACCCATTCTTTGGTGACAGCGCTCTATGCATCTGCATGGTGTGTGCGCACGTGTGTGTGTGTGTGTGTGTGTGTGTGTGTGTGTGAGAGAGAGAGAGAGAGAGAGAGAGAGAGAAAGAACACCCAGCTGTATGTGTATGAACCCCATTTTCGGTATATCATTGACCGGATGACTGACTCACACGTGAGACTGAAGACCGACTGGTTCTTCCTCTTCACGCCATCTTTCTTCCTTTTGCCTTTTTTCTGTTCCACTTTTCGGTCCGTTTATAAATAATTAGTCCTCACCTGCCTAGATCTCGTTAGGTCACCTTGTCGTAAAGAGACAAAGTGGCACATGGACGCACACACGTACGCACTCTTTTTAAGACGAATGACTAGATCGTACCCTTGACCAGGACAGTCTGTTCCACAACAGTTCTTGGCGATTTTTTTTTTTTGGCGCCGGATCCTTCGGGGACCGTCGCTCTGCCTTTTCTTTCTCCCTGCACTATCAGCTGAGCAACAGACCACCTTCTGCGCTGCTCAGCTAATTATTCCATTTGCAAGATAAATCTTGCCGGGCCGTGTCAGATCAATCACGGCTGTCATTTTCATACACGCCGACCACGGCGCTACACGCGAGCCTTTTTGCCCCACACGCATTTCCTTTATAGCCATCAATTCTCCGAAGTCGATTCTTTTCTGGAGCTGGACAGGTGTTTGGGACGTAATGAATGAGCAGGTCGTTTCAGACCGAGGGATAGCAGATTTTCTCTGAAACTCCACACAGCAGCAGGAGCAGCAGCAGCAGCTTGAAATGTCATGTTCATAGGGCCGTATGACACCTACATAAGCCTTCATAAGACCTGACGTACAACATTTCAGTGTGTTTTCAGGCTTAAAGATCACTTGGTGAACAGAAAATGTTTCTTATTCCTGCTGATAGAATTGTCATTAACAGTCGTGTCACTGTATGACCTCATTATATGACAACATAACGTAATGACAGACGTGTGTGTCTGTGTGTCTGTGCACACTGGTAGAAAGTGCCAGAAGACCGTCCAGTCCGGTCCGGTCTGATCCGATCCCAGATGAGATCCAAGGAAGAACGTGTTGACGATCTTGGTGGCAGGTCTTGTGGAGTCCAGGCCTTAAAGAGTCAGGGCTGTTCGGACAGGTGGTGTTAATGTTCTGGCTGATTGATTAGTGTGTATAAATATGTGTAAAAATGTCTTTTAATCAGTGGTTATAAAGTCAGCATGGAACCACATTTCCGTACATATTTATTTTCTAGGTTTATATCAGGGCTTAACGTCGTCTTCTTTACTGTATAAATAAATCAATTCATCTGAGATGTTTGTACATTTACAGAGAATCCCTCATGTAGACCGTGTCTGTAAACACACTCTGGATCTATCATATAGAGGAGATTTGTATTAGGCCACAGGTCCTGGGAAGCAGCCTGCGTGTTTACAGCATGTCTACAGCATGTCTGAACTACACCAAACCACCGGCTCTGTCCTCACTCTGTACCACCGAGCCCTGTTTTCTGGGATGTTCCACACTAATTTCACGACTCATCCAATAACGGATGACAAAGGTTTAAGCTGGATAATATTTTCATTGCTCTCCCACATGTTATTAGGTTTTGATGTTGAGGATTAAGGATGCTCATCTAGATACGAAGCCGAATGACGCCGGAGGCTCGGGATACAGGATTTCGGCTTTATTTATTTATTTATTTATTTATTTACTTACTTACTTATTTACCAAGGCTGAATTCTTTGTCATACGAGCCAGCGATGGACAGGCTAACGCGGTCACGTTTGTTTGGTTTCCCAGCCGGTCCTTGTCATCGTTCATGGCGACGGACAGCCGTATTAATAGCGTTAAAGGAAATCGCATTACTTTTGATCGAATTAGTACGAAGATCACCCATTTCTCTGTCTCTCTTCCTCTGGCTATTTCTCAGAAGTGCTGTAAATGAGAAATTAGGGTCTTTCAGCGCTGCCGCTACCTGCTATTCGATATCGGCAGCCTGCAACAATTCATCTTAATGTGTTCCTGAAAGGATTTCTTGGCTTTTAATGTGTTGATATTAGTTTAGAATATGGCTCCCTTGCAGAGGAGAATAGCAGATCGCCCAGGCTGATGGTTGAGGGATGATGGCAGCAGCTGAAATGTCCCGATATGAGCTGTATTACATGCACGAGTGATTCCGATGCTTTTACTGTAATTGATTCTTTTCAAAGGCGTCGTCTCGCCTGACACATTCATTCTCCTTTTTTACATCTCTCTCTCTCTCTCTCTCTCTCTCTCTCTCTCTCTCTCTCTATGCATGTTTTAAGAAGCATCCAAGCATATCCTTCATTTTTAAATGCTGTAGATATGCCCCGACTCGGGCCTTTCTGATCTCTCTGGGTCATTAAGGCACTCCAATAGATTGCGCTAAACAAGTACAGATTCTCACCCGCTCACGACCGTCACCTAATATCCGGAGCTCATTTCCAATTCAGACCCGCTGTTAGATATTAGCCGTTAGCTGACTGTTATTGACCGTATGCACATGTATCCTGCTTTGAGCACTTAAATAGCCCATAGTGCTGCAGTACTGATGCATTCATTCATAGTACTTTACAGTTTTTTTTTCTTGTCTTTCTTTTTCACGTTACAACGGCGCAACCTTACGTTCTGGCCTCGTAAACATGATCCGAGTTATTTTGGAAATGGAGTAATTAAGCAGTACGAGAGCGGTCCCTGTGTAAAGCGACGGCATTTGCATGCCTTTGAATACGTCTAGGCGTCTGCTGGGATTTCGAACAGATGAGATTCTCGACGCCTGTGTTGTCTTTGTTTTAAACACCACCAAACAAAGACAGAAAAGTGCCCCCGCTGCTGTCTGTTTAACCCATGGTGTGTCTCAGCCTGGTCCTGGAAGTGATTTTAACCAGGTCGGGTCGGACAGAAGAATGTTCTTACACGTGGTCCGTCTGTGTGTGTGTGTGTGTGTGTGTGTGTGTGTGAATGAAGGCATGAATAGAAGCACTAGTTAAGTACTAGGATTTGTCACCTTGTGGAGATACATCTGGTTTGTACTCATGAGGAAACCTTTATTAAACAAAAAATGTTCATGAGGGGTGTCGCTGCAGGGATCTGGGGTCGTGGGTTGGATCCTGTCCCCTGTCTCTGTCTATGAGGACATGTGGCGTGGTCTCCATGTGTTTGTGTGGGTTTTCCCTGGGTGCTCTGGTTTCCTCCCACCTGCAGAAAAACACATATGGTAGGCGAAGTGAACGGGTTAAATTATCCTGGATGCGAGTGTGTGAATGATTGAGTGTGTGTGTGTGTGTGTGTGTTGGGGTTGGGGGGGTCACTGCACTGCAATATATTGGCACATTGGTTATTGGGGGGGGCACAATATCATTGCACACTGATTCTGGTTGGGTTCGGGACAAAACCTGACCCTGATGGACAGAGCAGATAAGAGAATGACTAGAAATCTACAACTTCAACTTTACTTTTGGCTGCAAAGGTGCTAATGAAGGTCCTCACGATGATAGTGAGACAAACAGGTGTGTGGGGGAGAGAGAGAGAGAGAGAGAGAGAGAGATAGAGAGAGAGAGAGACAGAGAATGAAAGAGAGGGAGAGAGAGAATGAGAGAGAGAGAGAAAGAGAGCGAATGAAAGAGAGAGAGAATATGAGAGAGAGAGAGAGAGAGGGGGGGGGTGAAATGAAAGGAGAATTGCGTTTCAAGTTCAGTGCAGATCTTTTCTTCGGCTCATAATTAGAAAGGCCATCGATCAGCAAGGCTGAGCTCCTATTCATCTCACTGATTGGACACATGACAAATGAAGGAGACAATAAGCGAGACGTCAACACACAGAAGGAGAGATGGATGGCTCGTCTGTGAGAGGAGAAGGGAGATGCAGTTAACCCTGCCTCTAGGCCTAACCTTGTGTCCTGTGACCACACCTATCACACCATGGACTGAAGTTTTCACTCCGAGTTTACATTATGAAATGAACACCCTGACAGAAACACACACACACACACACACACACACACACACACACACACACATCTCCTCTTACCTCCCAGCTCCCTTCATTCACTCACTGAAAGGATGAAAGCCAGTCAGATGATTGATGAAGCGCCGTGACTCGATTGTACCCCATGACATTAACTCGTCATCTGTAATTCGGTGACTTGTTTCTTGTCATCGTTTCGTTTGGGATAAATCTTCCACTCCGACATATTGAATACAGGTAACTGAATCTGTAACACCTGAAGACATCGATTCAGGGTTTTTCTCTATTCAGAACAGGTTACAAATACATCGAGACAGTAGATGGCGTCATGTTTCAAGCATGTAGACGTCCTTTAAAGGTCCATGACCCAAAGAGAAAAGGTTAATTGTGAGCAAGTGAAAAAAAAAAAAGAAAAAAAGAATATAAAAGGTTTGTTGCTGATGATGAACAACAGGTAAATGTCCAATAATGTAATATTAATTGAGTTAAATTATTTATTTATTTAGTTATTAATTAGTTGTTTTTTTTCTTTTTATTTATGTAATGAATTTTATACATTTTATTTATTTTCTTTTTTTTATTTACGTTCCCCCAATTGTATGTGGAATCAGCTTCAGAATTATTTTTGTATTTGAGTAAAAACATGAGATGGTGAATATAATCCACCATGTGAAACTACGTTCCTTTGTTTTGCCAATAAATAAACAAACAAACAAACAAACAAATAAATAAATAAATAGAACATAACAAAAAACAACTAACAAATATTCACAAATATTTTCACTGCAAAAAAGTACCCACATTTTTTTTACATCTCTAATAAACATTTAAAAATGAATTTTAAAGTTAATAAAATTTATAAACAAATCACAATGCCGTCACTGTTTTTTTCCCTTTATCAGTGTCTTTGAACCTTTTCATCCAGAGATTTACCCCATGTCCAGTTTACACACAGCATGAATACTAGTAAATTAGGATTAAGTTAATTAAAGTTATCCAGGGACTAAAAAAAGTATCTGAATGGTCATGTTTTCCATAGTTCCATAATGGAAGAGCTGCTTTAATTCATTCATCCATCCATTCATCCATCCATCCATCCATCCATCCATCCATCCATCCATCTGTATCAAACCAATCATCATTTTACAGCTTTACACTGCCAAAGGGGGCAGCTGTGGCCTGGTGTTTAGAGAACCGGATTTGTGACTGGAAGGTCCTGGGTTCATTCCCCGCATAGCGCAAAACAGGACTGAGATGCCCTCAAGCAAGGAACCTAATTCCCCCAACTGCTCCCCAGGTGCCGAGGTCTGGGGCTGCCCCTCGCTCCGGGCAAATGTGTTCACTGCCCCCTAGTGTTCACTGGTGTGTGTGGGTTTCACTGTACGGATGGGTTAAATGTGGAGGTCACATTCCTCTGTCAAATAGTTCACTTCCACAAAGTTATACCCCGAGCCCCAGACATTGTGAAGTCACCATGGGTTAGTCAATTATTCAGTTAGAAAAAAAGGGCTATTATTATTATTATTATTAGTAGTATAATAATAATTATTATTATTAGTATTATTATTGTTTTTTTGTTGTTGCGTTATTATTATTATTATTATTATTATTATTATTATATTTTTCCATGCAGGTCATGTGACCCCTGGTGCACAGGACTACATAAAGTGTAATACACACAACAGAACAGAACTGGACTGGTAAGAAAGGCAGAAGATTTTTTTTTTAAAAAAGGTGCCAAAAATTTCAGCAGTTTACCTGTGTGACTAATTAACACAGTATCAGTATACAGACTGTATAACAGACACACCCTAACGCTCACGTTCAGCCAATCAAATTAGACCAAATGTTTGCATATTCATATATACTCATATATACTGTATATATCTATTAGTCATCCTGACATTCTGATTCTGACACTTATTTAACGCCTTCCCGGAGTGTGAGACGACGGATCCGTGTCATCGGCGAGTGAGTCTGGGGTGAGTTCTGGTACACACGCTTCATTCTGGAGGCTTGTTAAGAGTTTTGACTTGATGCTCCGGAGAAGTTCTGCAGCGTAATGGAGTCGTTCACTGAGCTTCGCGAGGAAATAAAGAGCACGAGCAACAAGAGCCACGAGTTGGAGAGTTCAGGGTGAATCAGAAAGTCCCCCCCTCTCTCTCTCTCTCTCTCTCTCTCTCTCTCTCTCTCTCTCTCTCTCTCCAGCTCTCTCTCATTTCTCTCCCACTGCCTGGCTTTATTAGCCTACTAACTGCAATCATATTATGCAAAGGAGAATAGTTCATCGGAAGGGAAAAAAAGAGGATGAAAAAATAATAACCTTATAAAGATTAATGCTCCCTTCCTCTTCATCTATCTATCCATCCATCCATCCACCCACTTTTTTTTTCTTTTTTTTTTTTTTTTGCCCTAGCACCCCGGCTCCAGTGCTCATAAGAAATCTGAATTGGTTTTTCAATTACTGGGGGTGCGGCAGCTCGCTGGCTAAACAAAGGCTTTCTGGGAGGCTCCAACCGGGCGGTTTGAGATTATGCATTACCGCAATATCCAATTTAATAACTCGGATTTCCTATATTGTTTTTTTTCTCCTCTCTCTCTCTCTCTCTCTCTTGCTCTCTCTCTCTCTCCTTTTTCATTGTATTTCCCCTCCACAGCGAAGCAGGCCTCGTCTCGCACGCCGGGTTTCGGCAGCCGGAGTTAACAAAGACATTCACAATGATGAAGTCTGTATACATGGAGCAATACAGTGGCTTCTCAATAAGGAGACATGAAATTGGATTCATAGTTCATGTCCCGGAAAGAAGCTGAAAATATGATTAAATTAATTATAGCGGGGAGCGAATATTAGTTGGCGGCTAAAGAGGCTTTTAATGTGCTTGGTAATGGCTTTCAGTTTGTCTTTGAATAAGCATAAATCTGGTTTTATTGGAAATCGAGAGCTTTTCTTGCTGCTGCCTTCTGAGCCGAAGTGTGTGTGCAGTTCAGTTAATCAACGGAGTGAAAGCTTCTAGTCAGTTCATCTGGTTCCTACATTACACACACACACACACACACACACACACACACACACACATATATATATATATATATATTTATTATATATATATAATGTATAAATAGTCGCCTTTGAATAGCCTAGTTATTTTTTTTTCAGGCACTGAAAGTCAATTCTTTTCATTTGCCACATTTCCGTACTTTCCAATTTGACACTTCTTGACGTGGGATCAGGTGACTGTGGTTCTGAATTTCTAATAGACTGTCACCACTGAAATAAAGTCTTTTTTTGTACTCTAATGTCACGCCGGATTTAAGGAGAAAGTCATAAATAACTAACTTTCGCACCAGCCTAGAAAAATAAACTTCGGTTTAGAAAAATACATCCGTCCTCACAGGAGTCGGCCGGTGATGTCATCTCAATTTGTTTGCACCGCAATGACGGACACGTATTAGAATCTGTGCACGTAATTGATGTGCCAATCACATTCAGGAAAAGAGGTGTGAAAGAAAAAAAAAGGGGCGGGGGGGTTTAGGTGAAACAAAATCCATTCAGTGGGATTTATTCGAACAGCAGAAGAATAATCAGATTTGCTGTATTTATCAGGCTGGTCTGATAGATGCTAGTCATTCTCTGGCTTGGTTTGAGCCGGACTGCTGAGCGGTTTCCATTATGGCGTCTATAAGTATCATTTGGGCAGCGTGTCGTGAAGCTCGCCTCAGCCCCGTTACCGAGAAATGGAATAAAACGGACGTAGTGTTTGGTTTGGCCCAGGCGAGGTATGATCTATAGTGTCACACCCAACCAAAGTGGGAAACCCTTGGAGACATTTTGTTGGACCAGAACAGAAGGGAGGATGGAAATTATTGACTAATTGGCAGTTAAACTGGAGAAGTAGAAAAAAAAATCCTTTCTATATTCCAGCAAGGGCTTGACGTTGAAGTGAAAAACAAACACACACACACACACACACACACACACACACACAAATGCAGCCTGGCCCAGACTGAAGCTCAAACATGGTGAAAACTGATCATTGTGCTCCACAGACAGACAAAACTGTCAAGTGACTCATTGACCACTCGGGAATTTAATATCGGCGTTAAATCCGTCCGTGTAGTGAAACACAAACACTATGCGGCCGGTGAAGACTTGCTCAAAAAGGTGGGAAACCCTATAAATGGCAGCCAGGGAGCAGGTGGGGGTTAGGTGCCTTGCTCAAGGGCACTTCAGTCATGTCATGTCATGTGGCTCTTCAGTCATGTCATGTCATATGGATCAAACCCATGACCTTCCATTCACAAGGCCTCTTTGTGGTTCCTTAACCACAAGCCCACGGCTGCCCCATCTGTGCATTCTGGGACTTCTGATCCGAATGCTTCCTGTCTCCACTTGTTGTACAGCAGATTCCTCATAAATCTAACGTTAAACATCGCTAACAAACAGCGAATGACAAAAGAATCTCTCGTCCTTTTTGTTTCTTTTTTTTTCCAGGTGTGAATTATGTGTTATGTTAAAACATGACTTAGGTTTAATTCAGGCATAATGAACGTCAGTTGATGCGTCTTCTCCACCGGGATCTGCCTCTATTGTATCGCAAATCCGACAACCAAATCTCAACAATCAGTTGCTTTCTGTGGTTTTAAATATCTGTCATTTTCATTTCTGAACTTTTAGCCTCCAAGACTCTGCTGCTGGAACAAAGAGATCATTGTGTGTCTTGCAACATTTTTGTTAATCCGCTCTGTGATGAACCATGCTCTACCTGCCAAGCACTTGTGTAAGCAGTGATAATTATGAAAGCTTGACTGTTTGAAGAGCGCTCCTTTTGTTCTACATTCATTTCCTCTCTCTCTTGTGAAATATCTTTTTTTTTATGCTGAACAAAAGTGTAGTTGAATGATGGGTAAAAACCAGCAGGCATTGTGTGGGTGCCAAACCTTAATAGTACTTTATCCTTAACTTAACATAACTGTTTGCCCTCAGCGGCGACAGTGTCAGAGTATCGTTACATGCTAGCACTGCTAGCGCTGCAGGGCTTAGCCCGTCTCTGGAAAATGAATTAGCATTTTTTAGCACCCGAGTGACAAATATGTTGTCTGCTGATCATGTCTGGTGGGTTATCATATAAAAAGTCGGCATTGCAAACGCAGACTGAAGCTATATGTTCTTATCTCCTGCAAAAAATAAATAAATAAAATAAATAAATAAATAAATGGGTGCATATCCCATGCTAGCTGTTGTCTTGGGCTCTCAGGCTTAACATCCAAGTGAGGCTTCAAAGTGCAGGTTTGATGTGCTAGAGATCTGTGTTCAGCTGAGTGGAGGAATGAGGCGCTGGAGATTTCTCTATCTCGCTCTCCTCTCGCAGGTAATCCAGCCTCTCAAGGGCATTATTGAATTTTCCTGTTTTTCTTCTTTGTCAGAGGTGTGTGTGTGTGTGTGTGTGTGTGTGTGTGCACACAAGAGGGGTGGGCTAATAGTGCAAGCCCGACTTCTGAAAGCAGCTCTCCTCGCCTGCTTGATTCTCATTCACCTCTGCAGATCCACGTCAAAACCCAGACTGACCTTTTCAGGCCTCAGACAGCTTTGAAGTTGGAGACTTTCTCTCTCTCTCTCTCTCTCTCTCTCTCTCTCTGTCTCGTGTTGTCCCGCTAAAAAATTAGCAGCTACATGCTGCCTACTGGCCTCTTTGTTGTTGGTTAGATACTGAACACTATCCTAAATACATACCTTGCATTAAGTCCATCCTTGTTTTAGATGAATAATGATCAAAAGCTGTGTTGCTCCTACCTCATTAGTCAACATGATCATGCTGGTCTCTGGGTGGGGATGATGTAATGTCTGACTCACCTGGTCATCCACTAGCCAGTTATGAATTTTAACAGAAGCATGTGAATAAGGGTAAGTTCACGTCCTCTTCAGGACATGTTCAGCAGCTTAGTGAAGCAGGGTTTTAAATGAATGATAAATAAATAAATAAATAAATAGACACACACAGAATAGAATAAAGGGTTAAGCAGTATGGATGTCAGTATCACGTGTAGGTTCTACCTTTGAGGGTCCGTAGACGCGCATGGAATCATTATGATTTTTGAAAGAATTATAAAAAAAAATCAAATATATTATTAGTATACACTAATAAAACTATATATATACTACACTATATAACTATACTATATAACTATATATATATATATATAT
>JAOVVF010000036.1:4525103-4538351 GCA_028565595.1 Duopalatinus emarginatus | reverse complement strand
AAAAGGACAGATACCTTTAGTGACAGACTCCTGGTCTGACTTATCAAAGATCTTCTTGTCATCCACAGCCTTATTCTTAGGTGACCAGGTCATCTTATTCTCTTTTTTCAGTCTTCTTCGGGCATTGGCAAACCAGGTGGACACCTGAGTGAGGGTCATCTTGGTGATGATGGCCAGCATGATCTTTTCACCCTTGGTTGGATACGGGTTCTTGCGATGCTCGTAAAGCCACGTCTTGAGAGTGCTTGTTGTCTCGCGTGTTGCGTTCTTCCTTCTGGCTGAGCTGTTAAAGTCAACACTTCCATACCTGAGAAAGACAGACTAATTAATTCTGAAAACAGTACAACAATTTCAGGTCTCAGAGTATAGAACAAAACTGTGATTAACTGTCACGTTCTTACCTGTCATACTGATACTGGCCCAGTGAGTGGTCGTACGGGTAGTAAGCATTGGGCTGGCTGATCCCACCATGGAGGCTTCCTGCACTTTCCTTAATATCGTACTGAGGATTCTAGCAATAGAGAAAATACAGTATATTACAGTGCATAAAGCTTTCTGTCTTCTATGCACAGAAATAAATGATCAAACTGTCCCGTCCCTTGTCTCCAACTTTGATTCCTATCATCAAGGGGACATCATTTGTATTTCAACATGCATCATAATAATTTAAAGATACCTTAATGATTTAAAGATGCACTAGATACCCTTTCATACATAAAAGAAACATGCTAAAGTATTAAAGCACCACAAGAGCAATACAAACAGAGTCTGGTGTACACTTGTTTTTCTGAGAGTACACTCTGAATTCTAATTTAATAACGTCTAAAACCTTACACAGACTTATAGAAAAACCTAATTTCCTGAGAGCATAAGATAGATCTCTTGTTGAACAGACCTGAGCCAGTTCATCAGGTAAATGAGATGTGTGTGGTTCCAAATCTATAGTGAGGAATGAACTTTTATGATGTTTGGCCGTTTGGATGGATTTAGGTGCGTTTAGGTGTGCGAGGGCAGATATGGAAATTAGACCACTAATAATAATAATAATAATAATAATAATAATAATAATAATAATAATAATACCAGCTGTACTTACTAAGCTTTACATTTGTCTTGTATGGATGGATCATGCACATTTTTAATATAATAAAACAGTCAATTTATCATTTTTACTCATGTACATCTTTTATCATTTATACTATTAGTTACAGTGCACTTAATAAATCTATACAGTTACCTAATTTCTACCAGTTGCCTTTTTTAAACAGACTATAACACTCTGTCCTGCGCCTCATCTCTCATTCGTTACTTCAGTTCTGGGCTGCTTGAAGTTCTGAACACCGATCAGTGATCGATAGTGCCCGGACAGGCGTCATCGATCGACGAGCCATGTCTATTTGTTTTGTGCTGAGCTCAGGGCGTACCAGTGTGGAGTAGATTGGCGAGGAATCCGCTCCGTACTGGAAGTAGTTGGCGTACGCGTGTGCCGGTGCATACGGAGAGCCATACACCCCGAGCGCCGCGCTCAGCTCCGCGCGTGTTCCTGACACCAGCCGCTTCTCACAGGCGGTCGGGCAGCAGAACGAGGCGGTGGCGGCGGCGGCGGCCTGGGGAGCGCTCGAGCCGTCCGGTACCGACCTGGAAATCGAATCGCAGCAAGTCGTACTGGGCTTTGACGACACGAAAAACTGCATGAAGAAAATCACGGAAGGAGACGTTATTGTTATTTTTATTCTTATATATTAAGGCTTTTATATTAAAGGTAAATGTTATGGAAAAAAATAAACACAACGGTAAGACGTGTTTGTTTCTTTACTTATTATTATTAAATATTATTATTAAATAAAGTAGCCTATTGTCCAATATATAATTCTCCAATATATAGTCTGTGATGTTTTAAAATTGTTCTTACATAATAACAGGGAAATAAACACAGCTCTTAAAAACTTTTTTTTTTTTTTTTTTTTTTTAGTTAGAAAGAGGAGAAAATGAAACAACTTGGTACATTTCTTTGTGTTTTTGCCTGCTAAAAAAGTATAAGAAAAAATGTTAAATGCGTATAGAAAAGGGCTGTTTGGAGAAGTTTTAGTCATGAAGTCGCACATGGTTAAAAGTTGAGGAGGCTCCATCAATTTACCGCACGCTATAGAGTAAAGGGAGGAGCCGAGCCTCTCTGTAATTACACCTTAAAGGTAATGTACACAGGGTTTAGTCACCCCACAACAACACGTGAGTTCATTCATAATTCAAATTGAGCAATGTTCCTAATATTACACATAGCACATAAAAACTTACTGAAGTGCATGACATAAGATTGACCTGGTGTACTGTAATCCAGAGGTTAGGCATGACATGGGTGAGTCTTTGGGAAAAAAAGGGGAAAAAAAGGATAAATAGTGATTTTTGCTTACCTGAGAAGTTGCATTGTAAGGATATCCAAACTGAGAGAACGACATAGCTGTGTCTTTGGTTACCATCAGCTGTAATCTTCTCCTCCGCTGATCGATCGAAGCCCAGTCCGGTTCAGATCCAGCGCCTCACGCGCATCTCCACACTCGGCCTTTCTCTCAATAATAAATAGATAGCTGCACTTAAGAAGAAGAACTGGGTCTGTTTACGCCTGCCCCTTAGTTTTATATGTTTGTATAATCCCCCTAAGGGAACAAAAGGGGAAATCTTAATCAAGTGCAAAATAAATAAATAAAATAAATAAATAAGTAAATAAATATTGTTGCTAGTGCAGAAGGAAGCTTAAAGGATAACGTAAGACTTGCAAGATATGGACTTCTGCTTGTGCCATTATTTTGTGCCTCTATAGTTCTTTAGCATTCATCCATGCAGGGTACGGGCGTGACGTCACGATAATCCCGGGACGCTCGGATAGAATAATGTGTTTGCCAATCACATCTACAGTGCGATTTTCCCTGAGATGTGTTTTGCACCCCCCTTTAACCCCCCCTCCCCCACCTCCACCCCGTCCTCTTTCTCTCTTTTTTGTGCATTAGACAATTTTACATCCATAAAAGCAGCTTTAAAGGATTCATTCTGTCAGTGTGGTTCACATCAGTTTAATATTACTAATATAACTATTATTTTACCAGGTAACATGCGTAAATATCTGTGATCACGTGTTTATGATTTATTCTAAAAAACATATAATATAATATAATATGCTAAAATTAAATTCTATACAAAAATTAAATTCTATAAAAAATAGCATCTATATTAATCATTAATCATGTCTTAATTTGGACAAATTATTAATATTACGCATTAGTACTATTTATGATAAAATATACCTACTTTGTTTATTTATATTTTTATTTATTTATTTGTTGCTATTTAATTCTTCCATCTAGCTGACATAAATAAAACACACCCCACGTTTGTCTGTTTCCATCCTTCTTTCTCTACCTCTCTCTATTAAAGGACCGAGCGCTCCCATTGGGCATGCGCGAAAACACAACAGGAATCACGCCTCCGTCAGGTCAATCCCAGAGTGATTGATGTGGAGCTCGAGACCTCCGCGACCATTACGCACAGACACGTAATCACATCAATTAACAGATGGAGATGGTCTTGTTTAACCAGCCCTGAAAATGTGCAGTTATGAGGAAATTCTTAGATCAGACTGGGATATGATGGAGGGTTAAAAAATAAAATGAGGAGCTGACAATATAATATCTGATGTTTAATTATGGGATGCCAATGGGATGTGACTGGGATTGTATTGTACGGAAAATGCGCGCGCTTGAATAAAATAAAACAAATAAATAAATCTAAATAATAGAATAAAATCTAAGGGAAATAATGCGACTTTTTTTTTGTTTAATGCCTTTTAGACAGTGCAGTTAGAAAATCCTCGATATATCATCACTCCATCATACTGGCGTTATGAAATCTGGTGAACTCATCACCACCATGGATAATCATCTCCCCACTTGGAGTAACGCATGACGCAAAAATGCAATTAAGTTAATGCTCCCTTCATTCTCTCTCTCTCTCTCTCTCTCTCTCTCTCTCTCTCTCTCTCACACACACACACACTCACTCTCTCTGAATTTCATCACTGCCCCTGATAATATGTGGAGGATGCTCTACAAGGGCCGTGCGCTCCGCTCCGCTCCTCTCCGCTCCACTCCGCTCTCCGGCCGCAGATCGCGCTGCGATTACGCGCTTTCTCTTCGAGTGGCGCCAAAGAGCCGCGAGTAAAGCGCGCCCCCGTGTCGAGATGATAACACCACAAAGAAAAAGACACGAGTATGACCTAGTGATTGGTCCATGGTCCATGAATACTTCATAGCGCCTTGATCCACCTGATCAGGACCCAGTATGAGCACTGCGAGGGGACTGGACCACATGCCAACATCCTAGTGTTAAGAGTGAGTGTGGCTCAGGACCCACACCATGTACCAGTATCATAGTGGGTTCACTTTTGAACCACAAGCTGAAGTATAGCACACCTGTGTAGATTACATGCTGGTACTACCCGATTCATCAGCGTTATTGATGTCATGTGATTTAACAATGTAGCTAAACAATGTCTCTTGTAGCTAAAATCTGTAGCTGAGAATGTAGCTAAACAATAAAAAATACTGTAGTGTTATATACTAATTTGGAGTGTTTAAACGTTGCTCAAGCTCTTATTGAATTTTCTTAGTCGTCTTGACGAGTTGCTTCACCAGTCAGTCAGTCATGTCCTCGGCAGTTCAGGAAGTCAAGCACTAAAATAAATGTAATGTTGATCATAGTGCTTTTTATTCAAATTAAATCAGTAAGTGAGTCATGGCCCAGATCTAGCCCTAGTTTAATACTTTATCTGACCCAGACACCACAATGGAATGTCGGTGATGACTTTATCTGGATTCAGGTTGGGCAATTTTGGCCCAAAATGTAAATAATTTCACATAACTAGCTTTAAATTTAAGTTTAGGTTGGGCCGGTTCTGGCCTATAATACGCTTAGCATTGGCATAACTGGTGTATAAATGCCTTAACAATTATCGTCTATCTGTAAACATACAAAAATTCATAGCAACATAGGTAAATGTTCTAGGTGCGAAACAAATAAATTGCTTTAAAATAACAACTATCTTTTTTTTTCATTGCAAATGCCACTTTATTCCTTACAATTAAACATTGAGTAAGCAAATAGCAAACAAGCTTATCAATAAAAGTTAGAAAAATGTCAGAATAAAATAAGCATAAAGATTTAAAAATAAAATAAAGATTTTGTACTGAAAAAAAAAATAATGACTGTTCATAAACAGATTTGAGTTTTAATAAAATGGCACAAAAAGCTTATTTTGGAAACCTGCATGTCCGAAACTAAATTCACTATAGCGTACTCGTTAGCATGATTTCCTAACTAGCACAAAATCATCCCAAATCTTGCATAAACTCCTAGTATTTCTTTCTCTCCAGATGTTCTGAGATCTCGGCCATGAACATGGTACTTGACATAAATCATGATCTCATGCAGTTGTTTTCTAACAGCTCTGAAAATCCGGTGATCAAAGCCCATGTACGCTTCGGCCTATTCTGCCTGTTTATTCGGCTCGCGGGAACAAGAACATGAGACACACCTGAGGCCGAGGAGAGCGGTGCAGAGGAAGGTCAGGCTCTCTCAGGCACTTTCAGAATGGCTTACAGGATCCCGAGCCTCTCACAAGGGCGTGCGTGATAGCCCAAGTGCATATGGACCCACTCATGCATTATGTATAAGCATCAGTTCGAGGAGGGGAGGGTGAAACTCAAAGCAGCTTTAATTGAAGAGGCAGGGTGCACTGACCAGCTCCTTCATTCGCCCGTATCAATTTTCACACTCACTAGATCCAAGGAGCCAGTCGGTCTAAACTCGGAGACGTCAACGTGTCCCTTGTCCTCTGGAAGCTCCCGAGGCTGCAGTGTGAATTTTTGGTTCAGCGTTGCTGAACTTGAAGTGAAGATAGAAATCTAATGCTGAGTGTGTACTGATGGTGCCTGAAAGGGGATGAAGTCTAAGGACTAAGCATTATAGATATAATGCGTTTGTGTGGCTAATTTTGTGGCCACTATGACAGCACATGGAAATATTTTAACATGGGTTGATTAGATTTATATCACTGCACTGTACTACTACTGTCTAGTAACCTAATATGTGAATGATAGGACTGATGACTGATGCTCCATGTAAACCAAATATTTATTTATTTTTCCCTTTGGTATCCTTCCTTATTGTAAGTCTCAGACAATTCCCAGGACAATTCCTAACCAGGGCTAACACACGCTTTGTCTAAGACAAGACACATCAAGCTGCTGACTAGGTCTTCTCAGGGGCCACACAAAAAGGCCACACCCATGCCCATTATCAAGTACTGTGGACTTCCTGCACTGTACTGCTTTACTGTTTGTAAAACAATTTTATTTATTTTTTTCTGGGTTTATCTGTTGTATGTTGTGTGGGATTTCACTGGTAGAACTGGTAAAATTTCAGGAGGACCGTGCCGTAGTAGGCTGTTGCAGGACACGAGTGTGTTGAACGAACGCAATTCTGGACGCATGCCATCTTACCAATGTCACGTCGTTAATCATTTTAAAATCAGGCAAAATGTCTGTGTTGTTGTCCAAAACGTTACTTGTAACATTACTTGGAGTTGAACATGATAGTATTTAAAACAGTCGACTACCTGCTTTCCACCAGTTTTCTTTTTCAGCTTCGAACGCCTTCACAGCTCCAGTTCAATTATGGCCTAGATGATCAGACCACAGTGTGCCGTATTCGCATGCTGCAAAATGTTTCTTGATCCAGAGACCTTTCATGAACTGTTTTATAAATACTACACATTCTGACAAAATACTGAGTCTTGCATACTACTTTTGCATACTGTTTAGTATGGAAGTATGCGATTCCAAATGCAGCCTTTGTTTCTTTGTTTTGTCTTTTTTTTGCACCCGTTTTCAGTGCTCATTGTATTAAATACGTTTACCTGTATTGGGTTTGTCCTGGCCTGTGATTCTCTAGTCCTGTTTCACACACTCACGCTTGTCTCTGGATTATGGTTTGGGATTTTTCTGCCCTGTTTGTAGTGCTGTTCAGTAAAGACCTGCACTTTCATCCTACCCTGGCTTCAGCGAGTTTTTCTAACACTTCGATCTTCGGTTACTAAGTGTGTGTCTGAGTCTCTCTCTCTCTCTCTCTCTCTCTCTCTCTCTCTCTCTCTGTGTGTGTGTGTGTGTGTGTGTGTAAGAAAGTGCCTGCTAGCTCCTGTGTTAGCCTTGCATATGGATTATTAGGATTGAGAAAGGTTAAACCAACAGCTGGCTTCAACTTCATATTTAATACATTTCTCAGGCTGCTTTAATGAATCTCGCAAAGCTTTTCACACCTTATTTTTTATTAAATAATAATAAAAGTAAAGAATTATGATGGGGGGAGTGGGGGGGGGCATTTAGAAATCCTGAGGACTGATCTCATTAGGTAAAGCTGATACAGCCGATATTGATATTGATATATCCCAACGAATCCTTGACACGCGAGGTCCTGAATTATCGTACGCACAATCCCTCTCCCGTGCACTTCGTCTGAGGCCAGGAATTAATACTGGTAAATTATCTAAAAATTGAAAAGAATGTAATGAATATTTAAATGAGAAGTGCTGAGATGATAATGAATGTGGTCATAGGAGTGCCCAGTAAAGCCCTAAATAAACTTTGTCTGAGCTGCAGATTAAATTGACCACAGAGAGACTTTAGCGGCGTTATTAAAACAATCAAAATGAAAAAAGTTATCACTTTGTTTTTTTTTAATAAAGCCTCTGGAGGATGGTAATGAGTCGAGGTTTATTCACGGACATATTTTTAATAATAGGTGTTCATTAGTGCTTGTGTGTGTGTGGTTTATGAGTCGGACAGAAGCACAAGCTGACAGAACCGAGCGTGTTTCAGCTGTGTTAGTGAAACAGTTCACTGTAAAACGTAAGAAATGAAGCAGGATGGGGTGCACGGTTACAGGAAATTAATCAATGACCAGGTGACGTTACTGTGTAACAACATGCCATTATATTACGTTTTATTTCCTTTTATACTACAACAACCTATACACATATCAGCCATAACATTAACACCACAAACCTACTGACGGGCGACATGAATAATATTGATTATTGATTGTATCATTACAGTGGCACCTGTTAAGAGGTGGGATACAGCAAGTGAACAGTCAGTTTTCAAATTTGATGTGTTGGAGGTAGGAAAAATGGGCAAGTAAATTTGAAAGTGAACTGTTCACCTACTGTGCTTGCACACAGAGGAATGTGACCTCTGTGTTTATCCCATCTGTGCAGTGAAACACACACACACACACACACACACACACACCAGTGAACACTAGGGGGCAGTGAACACATTTTCCCACAGTGGAGGCCAGTCCCAAACCACGGTGCCCAGGGAACAGTCGGGGGAGTTAGGTGCCTTGCTCAAGGGCACCTCAGTCATGTCTTGCCCTGGACGGGGATCGAACCTGTGACCGTTTTTCCATGTTGGAAACAAAGCGCTCTCAGACACCTTACTTGTTTTTGTGTTGGTTTCCTCTGGGTTTTTTTTTTTTAGGTTTTCTTCAACCTCCCATGTCAGTATGCAGATGGGCCATGTTCATTTTTTCACCTTATTTATTTGGAAAAAAAGTAAATAAGTAGAGAAATAAATAAATAAATAAATAAATAAATAAATAAATAATTCATATAATTTGTGTTTAGGGTTTGTTGTACAGGATTATGCAGTAACAGTGATATGGACAGTAAGTTAAAGTGTGTAAATGTGTGTGTGTGTGTGTGTGTGTGTGTGTGTGTGTGTGTGTGTAGTGCAGATGCCACTACAGACTGCTATAAACCTATCATCAGTGGTGCTGTCTGAGATTTGTAACTTGTCACACACACAGTGGCCTGGCATTGACAAGAGGGATTTATTGTGTGTGTGTGTGTGTGTGGGTGTGTGTGTGTGGAGGAAGTAGGTTGTCTTATCATGCCTGTGGCTAATCTGGTGTACTTTGCCACATGTACATTTGCTTAGCATGTTTCTTGTTTGTACGCCGTCTTGGATGCATGCGGTCCGTCCTTCGGAAAATGTCTCCAGGCCGTTTGCATCTTCACGAAACATAACCGAGCGCGACCAAACTGTTTACTCCGGTCTGCATCGGGTTACTTCTATATTAATTACGATTGCGCCGTACCATGGTTTACATCAATAGTGGCATTGTACATGTTTCAAATTGTCATGAGCTTAGTGAGCTTAGTGGATTTGTTTATTCTGGATATTTTTCCTAATTTTATAAGTGTTCTTCATCCTCTGTTTCACAGTGTCCTCTATTCATTCGGTCTGTAGACTCTCTCTCTTTCTCTCCGTCCCCCTGGGAGAAGTCCCATCTGCAGCTGGTTGATGGCGGTTAAGCGAAAAGTAGTGCCAATACAAATAGCAGTGCTTGATGTTTGTTTGCATAAACTGTTTTGAGAGGTAGCACCACTTTTCTCCTCTCGCTCGTTCTTTTTTTTTAAGGCGGAGTCGCTATGAGGTTGAGGGGCCATGACTAAGCTCGGGAACATAATGCTTACCCAAGCATTGATGTTTGATTCTATTTGTTTTTATACCCTCTCTCTCTGTCTTTTTTTGGTTCATCTCAGGGTCTCGGCGGATCTTCTCTGCAGCAGTCTGGCTTCTGTGGTTAAGTTACATAGAGAAGGACATAGAGAGTCCTTATTTTCTGTGCGCATTAAAGAAACACAGTCCGTAGTAACGTCGAAGAGCATTTACTTTTCCACTTGACGTCACTTCAAAGCCTCACTCCGGGTACGAGGCGACATTAGTAAAGAGGAGTTGTCCTAATTGAAAAGCGAGGTTTTGCCTTTCTCTTTTGATTCCGCTCCTCGACTGCGGCGACTCTGGCAGAGGAGAAAAACGCAGAGGCATGTAGGGGCGGGAGAGTTCGAGCTTGGGTTACATGTGCAAAAAAAAAAAAACAACAACAAAGAATACTCGTTTTCGCTCCATTATCGCTGGTGCGTTTACGTTTCAGGTTCTCATCCCAAGGATTCAGGCGAAAGCGAAAGTGACCAATTGGTAGTCATCATCACTTATCTGCGGTTATTCTGCTGGTTTAGCAAAATTGACCTGACTGCTTTCATCTTCAGGTAAGTGCGTCATGCTGGAGGTAACTAAGAACAGACAGGCCTGCGCCGTGGAAGCCTGCCCGCATACCCCGCTGTCTAGCCGTGCCTCAGCGGGATAAAGCGGCATTTCCACTGGTGACAGTTCAATTGCGAGGGCCTCTGGACCTCATTTGCGGCCCGAGCTTTTCTCCTCCACGGTCGGCCTCCAAAACGCAAGCCAGATGCCTCTAAAAATATTTCCTCCACACGTTTTGGTTTTCATCTGCCATTCCGTGGCTGTGTGGTATCATGCCTCAGGGCTTAAAGACGCTTTATACCCATGTTTTCAGATGGAAAATATAACACTTCTACTCATGTCCTGGGCTGATGTGTCTGGGATTTACCTACTTTATCTTGACAGGATCATCTTTAAGCACTAAACAAACTCACACACACACATACGCACACACTCACACACATACGTACACACATCCCTTCAGGACACATATGTTACATGAGTTAATACGAGCCTACCACACCTCGCTTCTCAAAGTTACCGAGAAGACAGCGAGACATAAAACGGTATAAAGTTTATTGCCAAAGTATTATATTGACACATTCAAAGGATCCTCCTAAATCTCACATGTCCCATCCAGCCTAAAGCTAAAAGTTCAGCGGCTTTTGTTATAAAATGATCAAAGCGAGAGCTCGGTGAAAAAAAAAAAAAAAGAAAAGAAAAAGACAATGGCGTTTAATTCCAAACAGAGCTTTGGCTTCGTTATAGTATTGTGTAAGACACCAGGAATGTCACCCTGCTCTCGAAAAATCGATGTCATGCATTTTTTGGAGTTAGCGCACAACAGTTACAGGAGAACGCCGTTCCAATACGAGCGTTTCAACTCTCTCTCTCTTTTTTTTGTTCATTCCTTGTGTTATGTAGCATACCGAGAGTCCTGAGCAGACCATTTTCCTTATACCAGATTCTCTATTTATCTTAAGGAGATGCTGTAAATCTGCCAAGATCAAACGCCATTGTTAACCAGACAGAAGGTGAAATTAAATACCTTTGATTGGCAGATTCGCTGGTTATCTTAAAGCAGACCAAGCATCCTTTTTTTTTTTTTTTTTTTTTCACAGCTTTTGACCCCTTTCCGATAGGCATACGTCATCGGATTTCAAACGCCGCAACAGCTTGCCAGGGTTAGTGCTAATTTTTGATTTGCAGACTGTCAAACTTACTTTGGAGATCAAGGACCTCGGATCAGATCTCAAGGGTTCTCCTTTATTGATTTAGATGCGGCTCTTCGAAACACGAATACGAGCCCCACGAGCCGTGGGTTACGTCCTTGAAATGCAATACACAACTTTTAAAGATATATTTGTTTCCTTATGCCATCCTGTCTGATATATGGTGCTCAGGATTTCCAGTATAAACTGGATTCTGCTAGGCGGTCTGCACAGGATTGGGATTTATTTTCTTTAAAAAAAAAAAAAAAAAAAGAAAGAAATGCAGTGAATGCAATCCCTTCAGCGAGTTTCTGCGTATTTACTTTAGACCTGATACAAAATAATCCCATAGAGATACAGTCAAAAAAAAAAAAAAAAAAGGTTGTTAAAGTTTGTTAGGGCATGAGCGAGGCTTTAAATTTCACATGTCAGTTATTGCAGTGCCACCACAAGGTGCTGAAAGTAAATATAGACACGAGCTTAACTAAACACAAATTTAAATTTGGACTAAATATACAAAACGTACAGTGCAGACGTGTATTACAGCCTCATAAATCTCAGTCAGTGGGGAGAAACAGTAGCCTCTAGTGGTACCAGGTTTTAATAATGAAACAGCACCATAAAAGACCTTTTCACTGCAACACTGAAACTCCATAATTACTACATTTATACCACAACATTCTTTTTTTCCATGTATTATTTATATAAGAGAAATTTCTGCAAGACTTGGACTAGTCCACTCACTCACACAGGGTTTACAGACTATTTCATATAACATTTCAACAGCAATCTATACTACACAACATGTTCAATGTATATACAAACTATTAGCAAACCATTTCATCCATCCTGAGTTCTTTTTAACAAATGAGTCATGGCCCGGATCTGGCCCACACCTGGTCATTTCACTGAGGTGTGTTAAATCCTGACTTCACCAGGATTCAGATAGCAGAACAGAGCCAAACTATTTATATATGGTCTGCAGTTTGGAGACCATTTCACACGGTGGGGCTGAATGTGGACCACAAGAGGCTCACAGTTTCTGTGCCATGATAAACGTTATACGTGGCTGCTAAAGATGGGACAGTTTTGGGGTTGCAGTTATGGTAAGGTGGCCATAGTGCCTTAACTGGGCCATATTTAGCTTTGTTAAACATTTAAACACCAACTCCAAGTCCAACACCGACGCTAACCACAACCCCAACACCGACCCCAACCATAACTGCTTGTTAGCTTTACTGTCACTGTGCAAAAAAGAAAACAGTTACAGCTGTTTTAGACACCAGTGTGGATCTGTAGTATGTAGTATGCAGTATACATTACTGTAGTATGCAGTATGCAGTATATACTACAGTAGTATGTAAGATGCAGTATATACTACTGTAGTATGCAGTATGCCGTATATCCTACTGTACTATGTAAGATGCAGTATGTACTACTGTAGTATGCAGTATATACTACTGTCGTATGCAGTATGCAGTATATACTACTGTAGTATGCAGTATGCAGTATATACTACTGTACTATGTAGTATGCAGTATATACTACTGTAGTATGCAGTATGCAGTATACACTACTGTACCATGCAGTATATATTACTGTAGTATGCAGTATATACTACTGTCGTATGCAGTATGCAGTATATACTACTGTAGTATGCAGTATGTAGTATATCCTACTGTACTATGTAGTATGCAGTATATACTACTGTAGTATGCAGTATGCAGCATACACTACTGTAGTATGCAGTATGCAGTATATACTACTGCAGTATGCAGTATATACTACTGTAGTATGCAGTATGCAGTATATACTACTGTACTATGTAGTATGCAGTATATACTACTGTAGTATGCAGTATGCAGTATATACTACTGTAGTATGCAGTATATACTACTGTA
>JAOVVF010000036.1:4439187-4446687 GCA_028565595.1 Duopalatinus emarginatus | reverse complement strand
ACTATAGAAACATCTGGAATGTTGGCTTTAAATATACTTAAAGGAACAGTCCAGGGGTTGAGTTTCCTGAAAACTCATTATACATTATACTAAGTACTTCGATACCTTGTAGTGGAGAACAGGGACGGTTTGTAACCCTTTGTGTAATTTTTCCAATAAATCAGAAACGATTTACACTAGTATAGCCAATTTACTATATTATAAACGTCAAAGTGTCAATGTATTTAAGTGGGTTTTAGGAAATATGTCCAGGTTGTAGAACTGATTTAAATACAGTCACTGTACTGTAACAGCTGCCCCAGTGTACAGGGGCAGTTATAACATGTCTAATATATACATCATTAATCAATCAAATACTCAAAATAAAAAAATAAAAAATTACTTATTCACGTTATTGTGACTATTCATTTATTTTTGTAAACAGGTCAAATGATTACTTTCTTTCACACTACATGACAAAAAAGAGAGGAAGTTGTCAAATTATTTAATTATTATTAAATTGGTATGTAATCTAGTGTATGTCGGTCTAACACATACGCTTATTGTATATTGTTTCATTTATCTAACATTGCCCTCTTTATTTATTTATTTATTTATTTATTTATTTAGTTAGTTAGTTAGTTAGTTATTTTATAAATAAAATAAACATTGAGCTCTTAAAGCCTTGGTGTGAACCAACATAATAATAAAATGATCTTTGTATTTAAACTATAAATGAAAGTCACTGACTGCTTGGTTCAGTTGGGCGTTACAACCGTCCCAGTATCACCAGCCGTGATTTTACCTTATGTGAACGAGTCTGACTGCTGACACATGTTAATCATTTCATGTAACTTACAAAACAGTGATTCTAATCAGACTTGTTTGGATTTCTAGACATTTGATTTCAAAACAGTATCCAAAAAAAAATGCATCTGACTGAAAAATTCAAAAAACACTTTTGGTTAAAACTTTCTCTGGGAGTTACAAATGTGCCTCTTTTTTTATTAGCAAGAAGACCGTGTAACTGAGCATGTGCACAGTGAGTGTCATCACTCTAGCTTGTTCTAATTGGAGGAATTCACGGTGTTACAACTGTCCCGTGTTAGAACTGTCCCTGGTCTCCTTACTCCTACTTAAAAACGTTCCCAGAGTGTAAACTTCTTCTCTGACCTGTTCCTGGACTTCTTAACTGGAAGTTTGGGATTTGCATTATGTTAACTATGTAATGCATCTCTTAAATAAGCTAGCAAGCATGTTCCTGATATTAAATTAGCATTGACTGTATGTATCATGGTCTAGTGGGCAGAATTACAACCTCCTGTAACGACAGCCCTCATTTTTACACCAGTCTGATATTTCATGGGTCACCCACAGGACACGGACACAACGAGGTTGCAGAAATATTCCGTAAGCAATGAACACCATACTGTTCCTAATTCGGTTGTATTCCGAGTTGTAGGATTTTTGCATGGCATGTTCTATAACTCTGAGATCTGGTAAATTAACTGGGACTGAACTACGAACCTCTTTTACCTCCTAGTTTTAATTATTCTTCCGGTATCCAGGATGGATTAATAACACCACGACGGTTAATTAGATCAGAGGCAAACCTTAATGTTCGGCTCGTTCTTCCTATTACGGCATGATCCACGGCTTCCTTCATTATTCTCCCGGAATAGTGGAGCATGTAAAAGATTAATAGTGCGGTACAGTAGCCTTGTAAACATGGTGTACGGTTAAGGAAGCAGCAGGTCGGGCCGTCCCAGCGAGATGTCTGAGTAGCTCTGCTTGCTTCTAATGATATACATTAAGCAACCTGGAGTGAGGAGAGTCTGCCTTTTCCTACGCCCCGTGTCTCTGTCGATGTTCCTGCACCAGGAGAGATGTGTGTGTGTGTTGCGTGTGTGTGTGTGTGTTGAGTGGAGGGCCACAGCCACTAATGCCTCTAACCGAACCCATAATTTTAACATCATGTTGCAGTGCAGACTACATTATTACAGAGGTGGAGAGAGGGAGGGAGCAGGGAACTATTATCATTATTTAACCCCAGTGTATTGCTTCATGCATAACCATATCATTACCATTAAATTTTAATCATCCATGCAGCTGTGTGTGTGTGTAAGAGAGAGAGAGAGAGTGTGTGTGTGTGTGTGTGTGTGTGTGTGTGTGTGTGTGTGTATTTCTGAGTCAGCTGTACAGCCTCTAATCATCTGTCTCTCTTAATCATGGAGCTGTTTGGAGGAGACAACACTTAAAGACTGCGTGGCACACTCAATTACTTCCAGCTTTACTGCTAAGTGTGTGTGTGTGTGTGTGTGTGTGTGTGTGTGTGCACTCAGAGACTGAGAGAACACAGGGATGACATGGCCTGGGGACTTAGTGTATGTGGTTTGGTTGTGTGTCTGTTGGTAGGAAGTGACTTTGCATGGGGGGTGTTACGGGATAGATGGGTGATGGTGATGTTGTTGCTGTTATAGAAAAAAAAAAGTAAAAAATATTTAGGAAATAATAATAACTAAACCATGGAAAGGCAAATAAATGAATGAATAAATGAACAAATAAATGAATAAATAAATACATAAATAAATAAATAAATAAATGTGGAAGAAAATAAATTGAGGCTTGAACTTACTTGAACTAACTGATGCTAATTATGTGCAAATTTTTTATTTTCAATATATTTCAATATATTTTTTGTCAGATTTCTGTAATTATTTCTGCCTTTAAATGATTTAAATGCGACGGTGCACATTTAAGATTGTGAACAGAACTGAAATCTGAGTCCACTTGACTAGCAGATTGAATCTTATCTCGTTTTGGTTTGCGAGCTAGCCATGCTGACGCTGCACTGAAAATAAACAATAAATAAATAAATACATAAATGAATAAATAAATAAAATAAAAGTCCAGACAGCTTTAAAAATGTGTTGACTTATTACAAGCAAACTCGTCTGAGCAAATTAAACTTTCATGTATTAAAGTCTGTCTGACTTTTATTTTTTTGGCTAAATTACAATTTCATAAAACAAATAATTTTGTTCAAATAAATAATTACACAACACAGTGTGGCGGTTAGTTGCCAGAGCAACTGCTGAGGTTGCTGAGATTTTAACTATTTTCCTCTAATCTTTTTTTTTTTTTTTTTTTTTTTTTTTAATTAAACAAGAAACATGTTGATCATTAATATAATTATCTAAGACAGGATGGTGCTTCAGCGAACATATTTCCTGTTATAGTCATATAATATTTAAACCTAGTTTTTAGCTAGCTAGCATTAAAAAGTCTGTCTTCCAGAATCAATCAGTAATTATTATTGTACCCAGAGAAACATTTGTCTCCAGATATGATTGTGCATGTCGCTGTTTTCTGATAAAATGTTTACAATAAGTAGCTACTTATTAAAAAGTTGTTAGCTAGCTACCTTCAGAACCCCGCAGAACAGGAAACGCCATAACAATGGGGAAAAACTTGAAATGTGAATATGTTAACAAAATCATTATTAAGATCAACAAAACCTTGTGTTTATATAACGTCGAACATGACTTTGTAGAATTGACTTGTTATAATAAATGAACTCCACCTACTAATTTTCTTACATTTGTTCAGATAACTACACATTAGTTGGCGTTATTACAGTGTGGTGTTTTCTGGTAGCCTGGGCTTCATCTCCATGGGTAGGAATGACCAGTGCTTTTAGTTCACCTTTGTATCTATTGATATCTATTAGAGCCCAATTGTTTTCCCTCTGTACCTTTCAAACGCAATAAAAAAAAAAAACTTCAGATGCCTTTATTTTTTTTCTTTCATTTTTTTTCTTTCTTTTTGTAGGGTTGAATTACTTGTGACTGCTGATAAGATGTCAGATGATAGCTCTGTGGATTCCGTCTCTCTCCATCTCCTGCCTCCGTTTTTTCCCAGATCATAAACCTCACCGACACGTTGAGTAAAAATAGGCAAAAACAAATCTAACAGCTGCCTGAGCTCGTGCGGCGTGAGGAGCATCAGGTGTGCATTTTAGAAATGACAAGCCCGTTTCATTTGGGGCTAAAAAACAGCAGCAGCCAAAAAGCAACAACCAACAGCCTGCGCTGGGACATTTGCCGCTACAAAGCTATACAGAGGAACAAATTAAAGACTAGAGGATGACAATGTGACTACAGATGTTTGCTTTCACCACTCCACCCCCCCCCCCCCCCACACCCCCCTTTCTGCATGACTCCGGCGAAGAAAACCCAAGGCAGCACAGAAGCACGGTGCGGTAAAAAAAAGTCCAGGTTTCTAAGAACAGTGGGTAGCTTATTAGAGCCGCTTTGATCCCGGAGCCTTTGATATCGCCGGCCTCATCAAGAATTCACTTTCAGCAGTAAATATAGGTAGTTGAGAGAAGTGCTATGACATCCACGCCTCACTCTTCTCACAGTCACTTTAAATTATCAAAAACACTGCAAAATATGAGACCGAGCACAAAGACCGAGGCTGGAAAACAGACGGAGTCGTGATCCTGACGGTTGCTAGGTTTCAGAAGAGGTGCGGTCTTACCTACGACGCTTTCCCGTGCCGTTTGGTTTTGTTCCGCTGTGTGGTGCGTAAAAGAATGAACCGAAATCGGTTCAAGTGTTGTCGTGACCCTGTTAAAGTTTTGAACGCACGTTCGGATGCATTAGGATGTGCTTGGCAGAATGCAGGGCACAGGGTCGAGTCTGTTTGCCCACTGGGTGCCGGGTTACGGCGGTGACTACAAGGTCACCATGACAACTGATCGGCATCGTCATTGGACTGTTTATGCAGAGGGGTCATGACACGGGGGATCACTCTGTCATGTGCAAGCCCACGTGACCAATCCGGAACGTATCTAATCTATCTATATTCCTTTTTTCCGCAGAGCCACGTTCCACCCAGATACATGTTATTTGTATGGATTGTCAAGATATTAGGGACGTAACCCGACAGGAATAAATTATTCAGGATAATGTAGAGCTCTAAACTGATACAAATATAGAAACGGATAGGAGGTGTGCTGTTTGTTAATCAGGATCTCGTGGGAATGAGTCAAGCTAGGGCTTTTTTTAAATGCAGGCACTACGGTTTTGTGCAGGCAGGTGTGAAGCGTGTAGGATGAAGAAGGACCAGCTACAGCATAGCGTCGTTCAGCCTTAGTATCTGCCTGGTCAGGGTTGTGGTTTACATTAGGCTGCTGGTTTGTTGACATTTGGGGAAATACCAATTTACCAATACCAATTAAACGTAAATTAGACACCACTAAACACTAGGGGGCAGTGTACACACTTGCCCAGAGTGGGGGGCAGCCCCAAATCACAGTGCCCGGGGAGCAGTTGGTGGAGTTAGGTGCCTTGCTCAAGGGCACCTCAGTTGTGTCTTGCCCTGGACGGAGATTGAACCTGCAACCTTCCGGTCAGAAGACCGGTTCCCTAACCACTAGGCCACGGCTGCCCCTATAGTGTACACTAGGGGGCACTGAGTGCACATGCCCAGAATAAGGCAGCCCCTGAGGAGCATTTGGAAGTTCGGTTGTGGAGCGTGAACCTTTTCGGACCATCTGATCCCAAGGTTGGTTCCTTAACCACAAGCTTACTGTATTCATTCTGACGGGTTTGTCCTCTTCAAACAAGACAACGCACCACCACACACGTCTACAGACAACAAATTAGGGTTAGATGAACACTCATCTCATCAGTTTGGGATTTAGTCTTAAGTCAACGTTATCGAGCACATCTGGGATGTTTTGCGACATGTTGTGAAATCCAAGAAATCCAAACACCTGGGAATACAACAGAATTGTGGAGCGTTCCCCAGGAAGTCTGGTGTTTACTGGCTACGGAATATTTCCGTAAGCCCGTGGAGACATGAGGACCTACCAGGTATTTGACTGGTGTACCAGTTTTTCTGGCACTATAGATGCACATAGTACTATTTGAAGCACTAAATGGATATAGATACAGATACAAGACAGAGGCATTGACTACGCTATGCCTCTACAAGATATATAACACAGCAAACAATCCGAAGTAAAGAGATCTCTTCAGCTCAAGTGAAAGTTTACTTAATTGGCACTGTAATCCTCACAGCTTCAGAAACACCGAGCTACCCAAAAAAAAAAAAAAAACTGTCCTCATTAAAAAGTACAACGCTGCTTCTGAACGTGCTCACACGGAATTGATTAGAAAGCTAACGGTGTGATGTTCATTTCTTTCATTGTTCTGCCGCCGAGCTCGATAAGACAGGCCGTTTCACCGCGCATCCCAATTACAACATTGCAGATCAAGCAAGGTGCAAGATTAACTAGAGAAGCCTCACTAACACAAAGAGAATTTCTAACTTAACAGGGTGTCATTCCTTCCTGATAGCGCCCATCAATGGTTCAGCTGCCTTCACTCCATGAATAATTACGTGCCTTGGATTTGAATATAAATATATAAACGTATACACACTTCTAACAACTCAAGAGCTGGATTTAATTTTAAATGTGCCTTTTTTTTTTTTTTTTTTTTACTTTTCTCTCCCAGAATCCAGTGTATTTTATTATACAGTATATTTTTATTAACAGTCTCAGGAATCGAAGATTTCTGAAGTTTTATAGACAGTGTATTAAAAGTTTAAACCCAGGATAGAAATAGAGCCAACACTCATTTTGATCAAAGGTGGTAGGACCTCAGAGATTGAGAAAGATTGAGAAGCGAATGCTGGGGGGAGAAGAGAAAAAAAGCCTGTGGACGGGCATAGATCATTATTTCAGCACTGGAAGTGTCATCCTGTTAATCAACCTCGCCACCGACTGCTCGTTATCCAGGAGCTGGAGAGTGCATGTTTGTTTTTGTGTTGTACATGCTGTAGTCACGAAACACATGTAGAAAGTGTGTATCAGCCTCCACCGGTATAGAACTTCAATCATGGAAAAATCAAAAGGCATTAGACCTTCTGATAAATAAAACAACACAGAACACACACAAGAGGCCGTGTTGAAAAGGTAGCCTAGCCCATTACTTACAGTATAAGGCGGTATGTACGTGTGTGTGTGTGTGTGTGTGTGTGTGTACGTGATTGTGAAGTAGTTGAGATTGATTAACCTCACTTTATTCCCGAGTCATTTTCTTCATTCAGGTTTAATTTAGCCTAATGAATCCCAGAAGCATGTAAATTGTTGACGAAAATCAAACCCACACAATCACAGCCAGTGAGATGGATTGATAAAGGTCTTATTAATCTTTTTTTTTTATTATTTATTTTTTTTTATTTTCTATATTCAGGAGCAGCTCATGAACAATTTAGATGTTCCTTCACTAATGGAGATTTGGAGGGCTCAGTGGGACATCTTTTATACATCAATAAGGCCAATTATCTGTTTAACTCACAGAGGCTGTCACCACATCTGATCTGCCCTCTTTTTATTCATGCTGCTCTCCTCCTTAGCACTAGAGGGCGGTGACGACATGCTGACCCTATATTTTGAAGATTCGTTTGTTGTAGGATTTGGTTAGAAGGTAGCCTCAAAGCCGTCTG
>JAOVVF010000036.1:4376095-4383595 GCA_028565595.1 Duopalatinus emarginatus | reverse complement strand
CATAAGCACTCATACTTTCACTAAGACTAGCAATTTTAGCATGCTAACCTACGTGTTTCTAGGCACAGACATGGAAATAAAGGCGGCCTGGTGGATGTATAGAAATCAATAGACTACACGTATCACCTTTAACATGATGTCATGACCATCTGTAAGCTTTAGTGAATATATAATGGGTTTCATCATAGAAAAGACCAAGCCAAAGAGAGAGAGAGAGAGAGAGAGAGAGAGAGAGAGCGAGCGAGAGAGAGACTCGTCTGCGCCATGATCATTGTGGTGAAGAAAAGTGGAGCCAAGCCTCCTAAAGCATGAAAACCTTTTTCCCGTCAAACCACCGTGACTGAGTCAATTAGACCCCATCCGCAGCAAAACAATCTTATTTCCCGAAGATATTTGGGGCGTTTAATTCTTAAACAATATTGCCTGCCTCTCTGTGCCTCTCTCTTTATTGCCTTCTCCCTTTTTTATTGCTCTTCCCCAAGTCATTAGAGTAAAGTAAATGAGTGGTGTAGCGAGCACCGCCACTGAACACATTACCGTACGCTATCTTTAATTATTTCCACGGCTGCTCTTATTGTGTGCCTTCACCCATTAAGATCACCAGAAATGATGAGCACGGGAACACGTTCGTACGCACACGTTTCTACTGTACGTGGCAGGGTGAAGTGGACCAGAAGGCAACATGTGGTCGGGGCACGCGTACTCAAAGAGGTTTGTGTGTGTTCAGTTAAATAGGCTTACTTTCCTTTACAAAGAAATGGATGGATGGATGGATGGATGGATGGATGGATGGATGGATGGATGGATGGATTTTAGATTTAGATTTAATAATGTTTTTAAATAGGCTTAATTTTCATCAAAATAAAATTAAATAAAATTAATAAAAAGAATAAAACAAAATAACATAAAATAAAATAAATATTTAAGTTCAATAATATTTTTAATAGGCTCACTTTTTTCTTAACAAATATATTAAAGTTTAATAATGTTTTAAATAGGCTTACCTTTCTTTAAAATAAAACAAAAATAAAATAAAACAAAAATAAAATAAAATAAATACTTAAATTCAATAATATTTATTTTTCATACGTATGCTTACTTTTTTATAAATACGTACATAAATAAATAAATAAATTTAAGTTTAATGATGTTTTTAATAGGCTTATTTTCCCTTAAAAATACATAAAGAAAAAAACAAAGACTTTTTTAAGCTATTTTTTTTTCTTATTTATTTACTGCATGAATTTTTCCCACATTTTAGGTCTTGGAGCTCTTGAGAAAACCCGAAGCTTTTTCCGCAATGCCAAGTTATAGGTCAGTTCTTTACAGAAAACTCCACTCCGACTTACAAATATTTACATTTAAACTTTTTTAGTAAAAAAAAAATGTTTATAAGCAAACTGGTGAAGATGCTAATTGGTGCTACCTTACAGAAAACTTCTCCAGACACTTCGCTCAGCTTCAGATCATTAATTTGAGTTAATGAAGGAGTGTTTGTATGTGTGTGTGTTTGTACAATGGGCCTCGACTCCTCTGGTTACTGGATAATCATGCTAACTGGGAACAATTTCCTGTGGCGGTGCTGCTGGGCCTGTCTGCCGGGAGCGGTTGAGCGTCTGATTATACTGCATTGCGACTGTTTTAATATACATGCACTGGTGCGAGAGACACAACATTCTGGTGCAATCAAACACACAAACAAACCGGAGAGAGACAGCGTTTTAGGTAATGACAGGGTTGCATCAGAGAGCGACTGTAAGTGTGGAGGAGAGAGAGAGATATATACTAGTACATATACTGTACTCGCTATAGAAGGAGCAGGGGGGGGGATGGGGGGTGGACGAGTTCTGTCTGCATTGACGTGGATGATTGGCAGTACACATAGACCTGGAATGTTGATGGGGGAAGGTGTGGGGAGGTTTTGATAAACAGCAGGTGAAGGATGAGTGTTGTGTTTTGTCGTATCATTCCCCAAAACTCAAGCGCCTCCACTTCAGCTGTCCTCGCCTCACCGCAATCCTTCTCATCACGTCGCTCCGAGCGTGTCGGCGTTCCGTAATCGCCCGGTGTCTACCGCAGAGGTGTAGGGTGACTGTTTGCCTTGTTTATGAACTTTCGGACACGTCTGTGCGTAAACATGACCACAAAGGAATTCGCTCCAACTTTGACCCGCCCTACAGACAGAAATCCGTTTGCTTATATGTTGGACCGGGACAAAAACCTGACACCGTTGACAAGTTAGAACACGGCTGATAGTAACACAGTGAGTCGAATTAGATCAGATTCATGAAGATCTTGTCTCAGATTATGAGTCCAGCACATGCTCCCAGCAAACTCACCCAGCGTTTCACATCGTATTCACCGGGGTATGTTGTAAATCTCAATGAAGTATGCTCTCTCTCCCAGGCCGTGGCAGGCATTTGAACCGTTTTTGTGTAAAAGCCAGAGCAGATCTGCAGCACATTTTTCAAAACGCTGTCTTAAAACATATCACAGCGGCAGGTCAGAATCTAAAGCATCAGCAGTCACGGCAGACAGAAATCCATCTGCTGATAAAGCTGGTGTTTTGCTGAACAGGACCTCAGAAATCACCCTGCATGGACTTTCCTCTATGATGAACCTGCTGATAGAGAACGAGGCCCCCGCTGCAGGGCGGGGTCACATGGTTCAGGAAGACACGGAGGAAGTTGTTATTACCGTAAGAAGTTGGTCAGACAGCATTATCGCGCACGAGCTAGCGGCTAGCACCGATAAGCGTATCAGCACTGTTGATTGCTTCTCCTAGTTATGAAGCGAAGCGACTCATAGACTTACACAGTGGAGTTTGACCTCCGTAATACACACACACACACTAGGGGGCAGTGAACACACTTGCCCGGAGTGTTGGGCAGCCCCTATACTCGTCACCTAGCGAGCAAATGGGGGTTCGGTTACTTCAGTCATGTCTTTAAGTGACCCAGGGCCCTTTCGGTTGCAAGGTCGGTTCCTTATCCACAAGCCTTCGGACATTCTTTAAGAAATTTATAATAAAAAAAAATAATAATAATTAATAAATGTTTGACGAATAAGGTGCACAGGAATGCAGGTGTGTTGCGATGTCTTTTACCTGTTTTACCGGCATGGAACAAGAGTGTTGAAGGTTAACACTAAACGTTTCAACTGTTTGGTTTTTCCATCCTATATACACTTAGTTGCCAGAATATTAGGTACATGGTTTGTGTACGCCATTACCAGCAAGAGAAGGAATAAATGACTGCACACACACACATGCTCGCACACACACACACACTCACATGAACACACACACACACTCACATGCACACACACCTAAAATGTGTAGTTTAAGCTGCTGAACAGAAAAGAAGAGCTGGTGATATCTTAATAACAATACATTTGTAACACTATACAGTAAGAGTAAATAAATAATAGATGTCGGTAGCTACAGTGACATGTTTTTGCTTTGAGCAGTTTAAAATGTAACATAATAGTCTTGAAAAAAAAAAGAAAAAAAGGCAAAGCTCCCCATGCTGTTAAACACCATTTCTCATGCAGCAAAACACAGCTCACATATCACAGAGTCATATTGCCAAAATAGAGAGAACCGGAGAGAACGGAGAGAAAAGCTCGCGCCTTTTCTTTCTCTCCACGGACCCCTCGGCGGCTTATCTCTCGGCCCATCTGTGTAAGTATCTATTTTTTTTAGCCAAGTCGGATTGGTTTGGTACACGGAGGTGTCAATCCCTCTGTGTCTGTCAAAAAGTCAACCAGTGTAACGCTCCAAAACACACGGCAGATGTGCAAGTTGTGTGTGTGTGTGTGAGAGTGTGTGTGTGTGTGTGTGTGATGTGCAGGAATTTTCCAGAGGGCTTCCTTGTTCAGGCCTATCCCTCGTGAAGTGGCTGAGGCCTGCAGACATCCACTCCGAGTTCATTGAATATTAATTATTCTGACAGACAGCCTTATTAATCATGCCTCAAGCAGCATAGCTTAGCAAAGCGCACAAAGACCTCTTTTTTAATGTTACCAAGTGATATGCAACATGATGCTTAGCTTTATTGAAAGTGTGTATAATTGTGTGTGTGTGTGTGTGTGTGTGTGTTTCAATGCCACGGGGATTACATCATACTGTGGTAAACTATGTTAGCTCTCTGGAGACTGTGATAGTGTGTCAGTTTTGTACGTGTGTGTGTGTGTGTGTGTGTGTGTGTTTGTAGTGTTTGTGTGTTTTCTCTTCACGGCTGTCTGTTTGATACATGAATCAAAAGAGTCTCGACCTCATTTGAGGAGTGACTTCATCTCTGTTTAATGATGGAACCGAAAGAAAGCCTAGCAAATGTCTAGCGTTCGTTTTCTTTTTTTTTCTCATGTGTTTGTTTAAGTGGTGTTTGCTTATATAAGTAAGGACGAACGCACAACACCAACACCGGAGTATGCCGCGATAGGAAAACAATCAATGCCAGGATTGCGTGATAGAGCTGGAGGTAGTTTTAGCACCTGGAAGACTGTTTTCCTGTAACGGCCACTTACACCAGTGCCAGTCTGATTTTAGTGAATCTAATAACGAATTAATCATGTGATACAGTCACATGACCATGCCCGATAAGATGTTACAACAGGAACGGTAACGTATTGCAACTGGGGCAACCGTGGCTCAAAGTTAAGGAGTCGTTCATGTGATTGAAAGGTTGCCGGTTCGATCCCTAACACCTAACCATCCGCCTGCTCCCTGGGTGCTGGGGATAGGGTTGCCCCTCGCTCCAGGCAGGTGTGTTTCTCCGTGTGACATGCACGGGGCTGCCCGCCTCTCAGGGCAAGTGTGTACACTGCCCCCTAGTGTGTGTACACTAGTCTGTGTGTATTTACTGCCTAGATTGGTTAAATGCAGAGAGGTCAAATTCCTCTGTGTGAAGAAATCCCTCAGTTCTGTTTCCCAAGCAGGGAGCAATACTATGCATGATGCAACCTCCTGAAGTAAGGATGTGTTCACCACGGTTAAACCTGAGACATGGCAGGGTGGGGTTTTTTTTCTCCTAATGGCAGAGAGTGACTTAAACATAGATAAAAATGCCAAAACTTTAATTTTTTTTTCTGTAAAGAGCAAAGCCTGGTCCAGTACCTTCAGTCAAATGTCTCCGTCAAGGTCTACAGTTTTCTGTATTCATATATAGAGATGCATTAAGGAGTGTGTTAGATGTCTGTATGGCTCTGAGTATTTGTGATGATGAACCAATGAGCATCCAGCTTTTTCTAGAGATTCTGGTATCATCATTTGCATTTACATTCAGCATGCACTCTTATCCAGAGCGACTTACAAGGTTACTGGTATTACAGAAAGGCCAATGTAGTGTTAGGAGTCTTGCCCAAGGACCCTTATTGGTGTAGCACAGACTGGCTGCCCAGACCCAGGTCTCTCACATGGGAGCCAATGATGTTACCAATGTACCACACCAACCACCATCAAAGGAGCAGCCATAGGCTTGTGGTTAATGAACCAGCCATGTGACTGGAAGGTGTGACTGGAAACAGGAAAAATGGGCACGTGTATGGATCCAAGCGGATTTGACAAGGACAAGAAGACATCTCCAGAACAGTAGGTCTTGTTGGGTGTGTCCCAGGACACAGTAGTTAATACCCACCAAACACGGTCTAAAGAAGGACAACCGGTGCACCAGCATCAGGGTCATGGGAAGACCAAGACTCAGGGATGGGTTTGGTGGAGGTGAAGGCTAGACTGTCTGGTCCGATCTTACAGAAGATCCACAGAAGGATCTGTAGCAAAGGTCTTGGTGAAACAGATACCACAGAACAGCTTCAGAGGTCTTGTGGAGTCTCATGTCTCAGTGGATCAGAAGTGTTTTGGTAGTTAGTGTTAATGGAATGGCCGACTTTATGGCTTTTCGTGAGAATCTTTTTTTTTTTTTTTTTTTTTTTAGGAATGTGTAAGCGTGATGAAATGTTGGTTTGTTTAAATAGTGAATCGGTTTGAATGGGAATCGTCTGGTTCCTTTGTGGTTTTAATGCTTTATCACTGGTTTGGGTTCAGAAGAATGCTTTTAGATTAGTGAAAGGAATGCTGAATTGATATCCTCAGTCATTAGTTTTTATTTGACCGTGTGTGTATGTGTGTGTGTGTGTGTGTGTGTGTGTGTGTGTGTGTGTAGCTTCAGCTGATAATATTGTTCAATATTGCCAAACATGCTGTTTAAGTACAGATACTTACATACTCTGAATTCCTGTAGGTGTGAAATATTTGTGAAGTCATTAATACAACTCATCACTTCCTCATTTTTTTTTTTACTTTCACAACACACACGCACACACACACACACACACAGTGTTTGTGATCTGTCCTGGATCGTAGGAAGTGAGCTGTTCGGCTGACGGTTTTGACAGACACACCCGTGATCCAGGCGCCATTTAAATATCCTTCATGTTTACGCCGCTCGGAAAATTGAAACGCATTGTCGAGCAAAACGCTGGTGTGATGGTTTCCATCGCCGTTTCTCAGTCTGATGATTCAATCTTTTGTTTAATAACCGCTTTCATCTCTCCCGTTGCCTCCTCTTCGTCGAGATTACGCCGAAATGCGTTCATGAAAAATTTATTGGAGATTATCTGCATATTCGGATTCCCTTGATTAGCTTCCTGTCAATGGGAGAATGGCGGTGACGCCGGGCTCTTTTGAATGTAAATGTTCTACGGTTTTGTTTCGACAGAATTCCTTCGTTTCTGTCATTGGGGAAGTGTGTATTGTGGTGTCTTGCTCCACCCATACGGCCTCCTGGTATAAATCTTTAAACAGTGTATAACATCCATTACAACCAGCTACACAGCTAACAACATTCGCAACGGAATGTTACTTTTTACTTACGGGAATGTTCCTGTATACATGTATATATCACAGGCTACCACACACACTCACTATTCAACTACCATGTGTGTTTTTGGGAGGTGGGAGGCAAAGATCCATAAGGAAACACGGAGAACGCACCAAACACACCAGTGTCCTCACAGACAAAGACCACAGCAGAACGTTTATGGAATGTTTTGTAATATTTATAATGTGGAACCCGTTATGGTTCAAATATGGTTGTATTAACGTTGAGAGAATGTTCTTATAAAACTAACCGCGGGACTATCATTAGCTGAACGTTCTCTGTTTGCGAACCAACCTTGCTCCGTTTTCAGCAAACTACCCCGTAGTTACTTCTCCACCCCAGAATCGTTCTATTGGCTGTGCAAGTTTGAGGAAAACTTTACAGCACCAACTCTGCTTTGTAGCGTTCCTTCGGCAGGGAGCTGGCTCATTATCTAATACTGCAGCCCTTATGGTCCCACACTCCATACTGAGTCTGCATGTAATTGCTTTCATGGATTTATTGTGCAAAATTAAGTCTGGCTTTGAAGTATTTAAAGGACTAACCTAACGATGGAGGGAAGAACAAGAACGAGACCAGAGAGAGAGAGAGGGGGGGGGGGGGGGGGGGGGGGGCGGGCCCA
>JAOVVF010000036.1:4365824-4375995 GCA_028565595.1 Duopalatinus emarginatus | reverse complement strand
CAGAGAGAGAGAGAGGGGGGGGGGGGGGCGAGGTGGCAGTCCAACAGCAAACATGGTGCAATTTGGCAACACGGGCAGAAGAATATGTGAGAATTTAATCATCTACAATTACAAAGAGAGAGAGAGAGAGAGAGAGAGAGAGAAAGAGACAGAGCAATGATGGGGCAATCAAGTGTAAACGTCTAAACAATGTGGAGCAGAATCGCAGCAGCTCTGATTTGTGGCTGAAGCAGTCAGGGCCGAGAGCTTATTTAGCAAATATGCAGAACTGCTTTTGACCCCATGGCGACCGCTCCGATACCCTCACCCTCCCCTTCGCCGGTCGTTAATCATGGCTGGGAATGAGAGCGGGCGCTTGTGTAAGTGCCATAATGGAATATTTCTTCGCTCGCCACTCATCTGACAACATGCCACTTGTTTCTTCACTGGTGTGTGTTCGTGTTGTTTCCTAATTAATTCATTGGCAGATATATTGTTAGCTGGAAGCTTTTTTTTTTGTTTCTTTTTGACTTTGCTTGCCTGAGAGAATCAAAAGAGAGAGAAAGAAAGAAAGAAAGAAAGAAAGAAAGAAAGAAAGAAAGAAAGAAAGAAAGAAAGGGAGGGTTATCTGGTTACTTCGTCCTTTTCCCACACGTTGATCAGAAGCTGAAAGACAAGAGCATGTGTCCCTTGCAGCGACGACTTTACTCCTGTTTCCAGTTTAACCTATTAAACTGTCCTTTGTCCTGGCCTGCCCTGGCCCCGTCCTCCCTATTCACCCCCCATCCCCTCCTCCTCCATCTCCTCCTCCTCCTCCTCCTCCTGCTGCAACTCCATCCACTGGCACTGGATGACTTGTATTTATTCTGACCCTCGGTACGAGACTGGAAACACCTCGGTGCCCAGTCTCAGCCGGAGACTGACAAGACATCAGTGTGGCTCTTTGCCAGAAAAAAGAGGAGTATATACTACCACCGTTTGATGAGCAGCGGGGCAATAAATTCATTTATCATCATTTTATGCCTCATCAAACACTTTGCCAGCCCCCTCTATGGGAGTAGCACAAATTAACCAGTGAAAAAGCGGTAATTTTTTTTTTTTGCCCAGACTCAGTAAGTGCTTTTTGATTGCCTTCTCTAACAATTCTTCCTTTGACAAGCTAATAAATCAGATCTGGAGAAGAAGACAGGTCTGACTTGAGCTCGAGAATATAAAAAGGATAAAAAAAGGAAAGCGAGTGAGTGGGATGATGCGAGATTTGCCTTAAACAATCGTCCCTTACAAACATTAGCTGCTGGTCGCTTTCATTTCTTTATTTCTTTTTTTCGCGACGAGCCAAAAGGCTGCGATCTCAGAGTCATGGTCACCCTGGATGTTAAACAGATTTTTTATTTTTTTTTCTGGATCCTGAAACTGACCCATTGTAGGCCGCATGCGGTTTTGGTTTTGCATGCTAATCAGAATACATGCTAGCTAATGCTAGCGCACGTGTGTGAAATCTGTCACTTTATTCCTCGTGCTCATGTGTTTGCTGCTCAGGTGAGCACGCAGCACGCTAGGAGCGTTCCAGCTCAGATGGCTACCTCGTGCACAGCCAGGGAATTAAGCGGCGGACCGGAAATACCCCCAGTTATTGAAAACGGGGTCAATCGATTATTTAAGCCCGGGTAAGCTCAAGACGCGGCGTAGCAGGTATTAGGACGTTTGACTCGCAGCAGCGGGTTCGTGACTCCTCTGTAGCTCCACAAGGGGAGGCCGCGGCTGGTGCTTTGTCTGTCGGGAAACACCTCGGCTGATGAGATTAGCTTGTTGCACTGGGCTGTGAAGAGCGCCGCTAAGAAGTGAGCTAGCCGGTTATCTCGGCTTGGAATGCAGAGAAGCAGATACTGCGTTTTTTGGGGTTTTTTTTGGAAAATGGAAAAAAACACTACACTGATGTCATTTATTAAATAATCAGCCAGTCATGTGACTGCAGTGAATAAAATCATGTGGTCGAGAGCTTCACAAGAACCTCACCAGAACTGAGAAACGATATCAAAGTCACATGTTTTTGTATTCCAGCAGTGGAGACTTATCAAGACCTTCACTTCACTTCAAGTCATATATAGTGATGTGCCTAAAAAACTGGTACAGACAAGCCTAGGCACACAGGCTGGTGGTATCTCCATAATGGAATGGGGTTTGTTTAGCTGACATTCCATGGGACCCCTGGTACATCTACAAACGTCTCTGACAGGTAAACACTGTGTGTGTCTACTTTTTGAAGAGTTGCACCAGTTCATGTCCTGTATTTATTCTGATGGGTTGGGATCTTCCAGCAGGACAATGTGCCATGGTGGAACACTCGTCTGAATTTGGGGTTTTGCCATTTTGCCACACCTAATCACCAAATCTTAACGTTACACAAACACATCTTGGATGCCATGCAATGTGTTGTGGAGCACAGAAATCCTACACAACAGATTTGTGGAGCATTCTGCAGGACGTCTGCTGTTTGTTACCTACTGGATATCTCCACAAGCTTGTGGAGTCCATGCCCTGTGAGGGACCTACCAAATATTAGACTTCATTGTATTCTATGAATACTTGTTTGCATTTTCCTCCAAACCTCTGGTGGTGTTAGAACCTTAACTTGTGCTCTCGTTAAAAACAAACCAATCAGGATGGTTTACGCCATAGTCTTTAGGAGAAAGGTAGAGCAGCCCTCCATTGAGGACCCTCACGTTTAACATGAAGTCAGATGACTCACAGTTTGATAAGTGAACGACTCTGAGTCACTGAGTTGACCTGCTTCTGGCAATGTGACATGACTAACATATGTGTAATTTTTAACATCATAACGACATGGCATTTCGGCTTTGGTTTGTTAGAATAATGCACCATGGTGTCGGTTGAACACTGCACACATTATAAGAAACAACGGTAGACGAGTCTTTGATATTTTATATTTTATTTGTGAAGTGTCCAGTGATGGCCCAAGACCAGTAAATATGTTCTGCCACTGGATTGCATGCAAAATATTGTAGGTAACAGTTTTGTAGGTGGAAACATTTTATTATTGAAAAGGCAGATGAGACAGAGGAGAATAAGCAGACTGGTTTGAGCTGACAGGAACTCAGTAATAACCACTCTTTACAAACCTGCTGGACAGAAAAGCAATTAAGAATGGACAAACTGTGAAGCCTGAGGTGGGTGGACTGGAACAGCAGAAGGACACCGTGGGTTCCATGGGTGTCGGCCAGAAACAGGAATTTGAGGCTATGGTGGGGACAGGTTCACCAAAACCGGTGAAAAGGATAAAAAAGAGGCCATGTGACAGTGCAAGATTTTTTTATTTAAAGAAAGAAAGAAAGAAAGAAAGAAAGAAAGAAAGACTATAATAGTACATGATATTTTTCCCCTTTATTTATTTATATATCTGTTTGTTTATTTATTTATGTGTTTATATATTAGCTTGTTTGTTTACTTATTTATTTTTGACAGTGCTAGTAATGCACAAGACTTCAAGACCTCTGGCGTGTGATTGGCTGACCAGTTGTACACCAGTACATGGTCACGTCATTTAATGAGCCTGGTGGTGATGTACACAGATTCTGGGAAATCATTCATGCTCATTTCATGTGTGTGTGTGTGTGTGTGTGTGTTAGCCCTGGTCCAGTGTGAGTGTATATAGCACGTCTCTTCTACCCTCTCATTAGTGCTCCCTGTACACACACACACACACACACACACTTGCACCGTGCACGGCTTAAAATAACCCCAGCAAAGCAGCAGCCGTTTATCTGTATCTGGGGAGCTGATCCAATTACAGCGCTCACATTTGCATCCATCAGCCTGAGTGAGGTGAAAACACTCTGACTAAAAGAAAGAGAAATGAACTGGACAAATAGATGAATGGATGAATGAATGAATGAATGAATGAATGAATGAATGAATGAATGAATGAATGAGAAATTAGACCGGAGTACACCAGCACTCTTAAATGTGACCTCCAGGTGGGAGGCCTATCATGCCTCATTCTCTCTCTCTCAGCCTCCATCGGACCAAGTGAGCGCATCATTACGTTAAATATCAGTGTCTTAATGTGGAACAGATGTCTAGCTTGAAAGGGATCATTTAAAAAATGGGCAAAGGTAAATAAACATTCAGGCAAATGTGTAGACCTCCTTTCCATTCCTTCAGTGCCTCTCTATCTCCATCTCTCTCTCTCTCTCTCTCTCTCTCTCTCTCTCTCTGTCTCCACCCTTCCCTCCCTCTATCCCTCCATAGCATGGACCCTCTGAAGTCCCAGTAAAGAAAACAGTTCATCAATCTTCATCAGGACCATTAAAGAGAGGAATAATAGGGCCTGCTTATCTCGCCTAAGTGCTGCCTTGGGGCTCCAAGGACAGACAGTGAATGTGTCGACATATTGAAAACTCTTTCTGTGTGTGTGTGTGTGTGTGTGTGTGTGTGTGTGTGTGTGTGGTTAAACATAACTAAGCTTTTGTAATTTACATGTACGTAGCTATTTCTGTGTGGTAAAACCTCAACTGAGGCAAGTGGAATTTGTAAATAGAGTGTAAGAAGTAAAAAAAAATAATAAAAAAATTTTAAAAAGTCACATAGTGTAATACTGTATGTGTGTGGATTGATTTGTGAAGCCTGTGTGTGTTTTAATTTTCATTTTAATTATACATAATGAATCTGTGGAAATGTTTGTTGGAATTCACAGCTAGATGTAAGAGTAGCAAAAGAATAAGAACATGAAGATAAAATAAAATAAAATAAATATTCTAGTCTTTCATAAAAAAAAATCTGCATAGTTTATTCGGTCTCTGATGGTTTATGTGACTTGAATGCAAAAATAGATATAAATTATAATAATAAAATAAATTAATAAAAGAAAATAAAATATCGTATTATAATAATACAATAAAAACATTTTTTACAATACACTGGTGTATTTTCCTGATACATTTTTTAATAATAATGATCACCCAATTCATTGTCATTCCCTTTAAGTGAACGTTTCTCCTAAAAAATAAATAAATATTCGATTATATTAGACCATGTTCTGTGCCTAAAGACTCCTTAAATATATTTTCACTGTGTTGTCTTACCGGGTCTGTACCTGCAATATCAAACCTTCCTCATGAATGACCCAGACCGGTGCTGACGGTGATGTACTTTTGTGTCCTAAAACTGTCCCTTTATTCACCGTTCCTTTAAGCACCTTAAATCATTTGTAGTACACAACCAGGAGTCCAGGTTTCCATGTGACAGAGACATAAAACAAGTCTGCTCGACTGAGAGTACCACCCTAGTGACAAGGTAAGGTACAGTTTAGGACTATGTTTTCTGAGAGTTTAGGTTTCTCTCGGCCCGTCAGACGGCCCGAATGAGGTGAGTGTAATCTGTCCCTGGAGGAAACTGTAGAAAAACAGCCACTGAAGTCTGAGGCTGTGGAGGAAAAAAAACAGCAGTAAATCACCAGCTGTCGGTTCGATGCAGCACGTTTACATTGTGTCCCGGCCTATTTAGGATGTTCTTCAAACCTGAAGGATTTCTGTGGTGCCCAACTCACACACACACACACACACACACACACACACACACATACATACACACACACACCAGAACAAATGTCCTTAACAAAGTCAAAACCTTTGGTCCTCACAACCACACAGAAACACACACAATCAACAATTTATTCATGATGACCAACAAAATCATTATCACAATGTATAGTATTAGACTTTAAAGGTACTTTTTAGCCTCTTTGGGTACTACGAGTACTTTATCAGGTATACAAAAAGGATTTCCACTGAGCGGTACTGTACTGTACCTCAGCAGGGTTCAGCCCCAATGACAAGCCTTGTTCTCTCTCCAGTTCAAATCCATAGTAGTGTGTATATTCACAGGGGCATTTGGTCTTTAAAATATAAATGCGCACATACGCACACACACACACGTTCACACTGACACACACGTCTAATGCTCCACGTCAGACGAGCCCTGACAGCTATTTTTTTTTTCCTTCTTCTTTTTAAGGAGAAAATGGAGCTAATTTGTGAAAATGAGGCCCCGTGGTCGCGTCACACACACACACACACACACACACACACACACACACACACACACACACACACACCTTGCGGAAGCAGTGAGAGGAGAGGAAAGGAACAGCTGGCCTGCATTTTTAGCCCCCATAATTAATTAAGCGCTTCCTCGGTGGGATCGGATGATTAAATAAAAAAGGGAGGCGGTTTTCCCAGCGAGAGAGAGAGAGAGAGAGAGAGAGAGAGAGAGAGAGAGAGAGAAGTGACACAATTCTTATTTCTTTTCATATATAAAAAGCGACATTCCAGCTTATCTGTTTGTACGAAAGGTGGTGATGATATAATATTATAAATAAATAGATAAATAAATGGATAGATAAATAAATAAAATAAATTTGTCCTAGGCCTGGTTTTTTCTCTGTCTCTCTCCTTCTGTCTAATTTATTAATCGTTTTTCCTTCCTTCCTGATAATACATGCTGCAGTACAGGGTCACTTTAATTACGTTTATTATTATTATTATTATTATTATTATTATTATTATTATTATTATTATTATGTCCTTTTCTGTGGAAAAGGAAAAAAGAACGGGAAAAAAAAAGAAAGAAAGCAAAAGAAATCCAGTGTAGGCCTGGTCTCTCTCTCTCTCTCTCTCTCTCTCTCTCTCTCTCTCTCTAATTCATTAATCTTTTTCTTTTTCTTTTTTTGGTCTCCTGATAATACGTGCTGGAGAACACAGAATAACTCCGGTCCAGCTGTCCGAGAGAGCCGGTCAAATGACACCATACTCACTTAAACTGGACTCGCCTTATATAAATCCCACCCCACCCCCACCCCCTCCCTCTCCTTTTCTCTCTCTCTATGATTATTTTTCATTCCTTTTTAAGATAAGCATTCGAACAATAATCATTACAAGTATGAAGTACACTCAGACTTTTTGTCTCACGCACACTTACTCAAACACAGACACACACACACACACAGAGCGAGAGAGAGAGAGAGAGAGAGAGAGAGAGAGAGAGAGAGAGAGAGAGAGAGAGAGAGAGAGAGAGAGATTCTTTCAGTTGTTGGATAAACGTCTTCCGGATGTCCAACCAAATAAAACTGGTGTCCTTTTCCACTCTGGGGCTGAATTTGATTCTCCTCAGCTGGAGTGTGTCACTGATCACCGGCCATGTAGACGGGAATTAGACTACATACACTCTACACACACTTTACACGCACTCTGTACACACTACATACACTTCACATACGCTCTAAACACTACACACACTATAGACACTACACAAACTATACACACTATACAAACTATACACACTACACACACTATAGACACTCTACACACACTCTTTTAGGAAACATTCAGTGCAGCACAAGGCGATCATCAACAGGTTCACACACACACACACACACAATTACAAGGCGGCAGGTGTAACACTTCAGCAATGGGTTAAAAAGAAATCGTATTACCGCATTTTACAGTATACTAAATTATTTATTTATTTACTCATTCGTTCATTCGTTCATCTATTAACATTTTACCTTTTGTACTTTTTATGGCTAGATTTTTTATGCAACGCGGAAGCGAGAAGGTCACGTGACTCGCGTGAGCTTAGATTATCCTCGGACCTTTCTCTCTCTCTCTCTCTCTGTGTGTGTGTGTGTGTGTGTGTGTGTGTGTGTGTGTGTGTGTGTGTGTGTGTGTGTGTGTGTGTGTGTGTGTCTGTTTCTTTCTTTCTTCCTCTCTCTCTCTCTCCCTCTCTCTCTCTCTCTCTCTCTTCTTTCGGTCTTTTTTCTTTATTTCTTTCTTTTCTTTCTTTTTTATTTTCTTGCGATTTTATGTAGTCTAATATTTTAAAGTTAAATAGATTTAATTTCTTTACACTTGATGGCGGATTAAAAATTACCTATAATTCTTAGGCTTCATGTCGGGTTATAAATAGCCTTATAGCTAATTAAAAACTACTAATAAATGAATGAATATAAAAAACAAGCGAGCAAGCAAGCAAGCAAATAAATAAATAAATAAATAAATTTCCTCGCTTTGATAGTTTTATTAAGTTCACTGTTTCGAATCGCGTTTAAATATTATTATTAAATATTAATATTTTGTAAATATTTTGAAAACAGAACGTATTCATGATTAAAAGTAAAAACTAACAGAATTAAAAATTAAATCGACGCGCGTTTCTCTTCTGTATTATTAATAATTTATTTCTTCTTTTCTATTCTTTTCTTTCCAGTTTCAGTTTCTCACTTTTTGTTTACCTTTCTATAATCTTTTTATTCTCTTACAGCCTCTTAAATTCTCAGTGAAATCTGTTAAAAAATATTTCGTTATTCAACACAGATTTCAGTTCGGGAACTGGACATGAGTCACGGGGGGTTATTAGAGGTTATATCGGGTTATTAGAGTTTCTTGTCCAGGCACAGCTGAGTTCAGGGGTTTAACCATCGAGTTATTTTACTCTTCACTATTCTGAGAATGAATAAGCTGTTCTCCATGACCAGAAGGTTGTGAGATCAGTTCAAGTTTAGAAAAAGAGTTTAGAAAACCTTCAGGTCAATTCACCCGCCTATAGGTGGGAAAGAAAATCAGCGCTGGTCTTTTAATGAAACACACACACACACACACACACACACAGGTAGTTAAATCCGGACCTATAATGACACTGATCTCCATAATGTCCATGATGTATAGCCGTTTTCTTCATGCCATAAAATTTACACATCAAATGAAGCGACGGTCACGTGGTCTGGGCTTGTGCAAATATCCCCAGAGGTGATAACGACTAAATATGTACAGGAGAATACAGTCCTGGGCTTCTCAGGGCCTCAGAATTAGTTTGAAGGATTTCATGCGACTATTACTGAAGCTATTAAAGCATCTCTCTCTCTCGCTCTCTCTCTCTCTCTCTCAGTACTGTATTATTAAACCCAGACCCTTTTGAGCCGAGGCTTTTCCCTTCTACATCTAGTTTATCCGTTTAAACGTTCAATTGATTTCCATCAGGCGGAAAATGAGATAGTAAATTATTATCGATAGCTCAATATTTCAGGTCTGTGAAAGTATGAAAGACAGGATGGATTTTTTTTTAAAAAAAGGCAAAAAAATAAACCACGGGGAAAATGTGAGAACTCAAAACCAATAAATGTTTCCTCGGCTAGGAGAATGTCCTGTGGCACTCTGAGATGTCATTTCCGTTTTACTTAAATCTACTAAAAAAGCTGTTTTTAATGCGCAAAAGGAGCATCCATTACTAGAGGGGAGATGGAGGGAAAAAAGAAAAGGTGATTATGCTATTTAGGAGGCTGGGGTGTAGTGGGAGATGAAATATGGCGGGTCTTTGGGCTGCGGGGGAAAAACATTAGAGCTGGGGGAATTCAGTGTAACCCAGGGGACTTTTCAAGAGCGGGGCGCAAAGTAAACTATAGAGATTAATGACCCGACCTCAGACCTGGGCAATCTGCCCGCCCTTTTATACCTTCCATAATAATAATAATAATAATAATAATAATAATAATAAATCGAATATGGTCTGTGAATTAGTTCTCTTCATTTGTCGATTATTTAAACAATCTACAATCTACCCTCCGTGTATAACCCTAGCTATAAATACCCCACTGAATTAAATACGCCGAGCTAATTATCTGCGCCTTGTCCAAAAAGGGCCACATCTCGATTCTGACGACGCGTCATTCAATATTATCCAAATCGTGTGCCAAGAGACAGACGTGAGTGTCTGATTAACATTAGGAGATTTAATAAAAATAAATAAATTCAATTGTTACTACTACTACTACTACTACTACTACTACTACTACTATTATTATTATTATTATTATTATTATTATAAAAAGTATAAAATGTAAAAGGGATTATTATTATTATTATAAATAATAATAATAATAATAATAATAATAATAATAATAATAATAATAATAATAATCAAGAGATCAAAATGTTTTTGGTTGGTTATAAATTATTTTTACACTTCGAGGGTGATTTCTCATAATTTCGTTTCATGTATTAACAGTATCGCTAATAGTGCACAATTCATTCATTTAGTATAATATTATTAATAATAATAATAATAATAATAATAATAATAATAATTATTATTATTATTATTATTATTATTATTATTATTA
>JAOVVF010000036.1:4331766-4346766 GCA_028565595.1 Duopalatinus emarginatus | reverse complement strand
GTCCCATTCTACAACCAGTCTTAGAGAGGAACCTGGTTTATTCAGACTTTAATTATGTGCTGGTTCGGGCTGCTTCGGTGGCGTGGTGTCAGGACAGAGATGTTATAGAGAGAGAGAGAGAGAGAGATGCAGCAGGGTTTCAGTGATCTACCAGAGAAAATCAATGAGTATTCTGAGACTGGCGGAGCAATTTGAAGCATCACGCTCCCTTCGGGTTTGGACTGAACACCGCTCCAGGGCTGGAGTGCCTTTCTGCTGCAACTCCCTCTGTGTGTGTGTGTGTGTGTGTGTGTGTGTGTGTGTGTGTTGGACCTGTTGGAGTATATCGGGTTACTAAATAATGATATACTCACAACAGTGTTCGCACCCGACCTAATCACACTCTCACTAATCTTTGGTCTTTGGTGTATTTCTGTTCAAATAATAAATATTAATGACCAAAAGGCTTTATTTTTATTACATAATATCAGTCATGTTTTATTGATTTATGTTTTTATATCATTCATATCAAGTTCACTTGACAAAATAAGATTTTTAATTATTATGATTTTTAAAATATGTTAATGTTCATTACCATTTCCATGGTACAATATAACTAAAAAAATAAATAAAAATAAATAGAAATACATAAACAAAAGCAGCAACAAATAAATAAATAAATATTAATTCAATTATTAAATATTACATTCTTTCTGACACACACACACACACACACACACACACACGGTGATACATCAAGTTATATATGACTTCATATACACATGCACACACACACACACACAGTGATAAGTCAAGTTATATATAAATTTAAATACACACACACACACACACACACACACACACACACACACACAGGCATACACATAAATTAAAAAGTCAAGAAATATAACTGTATTTATTTATATAGTTGCATATATATATATATATAGAATATAAACATGAACTCACTCTAATGTGCTTTATATAGTGTGCTTCAACCAGACGGTTTATATGCTAATTAAAATGAAAGGAGCAGAGTTGTATTTAATTTCCCAGCATGCACTGAGGCTGTTCTGGATGATGTGTGCAGTACTGTTCTCCTACATCCTAGCACACACATACAAGAAAAGAAAACACAAAACCCCAGTTAACCTTCCATTACGTTCTCAGACCTCCTCTATCACCCCTATCTTTTACCCCCCGGCTCGAATTCTGGATCCGTTCTTGCCCTTGTACCCGGTCTTCTTCCCAGTGTTTGCTTTTATGGAGATTACTCGCTGGCCCGTAGTGTAGCATAGCGTAGCGTAACAACAATAGCATTAAAAAACACTTGACTGGCGCCCTTGTAGCCTCCACGCTACGCCCTCTAACCGTGCCCTCCGTCACCCCCCGCCGGGCAGCCATTGTGGCGAGCCACTGACCGTACCATCCGCTCTCTCTGCGCTCTTCCAGCAAATAATAAACTGTTGCAGAGAGAAAGGAGCCAAGAAAATGTGCGAGTAAGAAAAGGAGAAACAGAGCATGCTGGCATTCAGCCATGGCGGCAGAACACAATACGAACGCCAAACCAGCATTTTAAAAGTCTGGAAACTGGGGAAAGGCCATGATAAGGAATAAGTCACTGTCAGAGGACATTGTTGTATTGTGTATTTAAATGTATTTAAATGGGACAAATGTCTTGAATGATGTCACAAAGTATCACAATAGGTGTTGCTTAACTATTAATTTCCAAAAAAAAAAAAAATTTTTTTTAATTGAGCGTCACTATTTTGGTGTGCTTTGTTACTGTTTTTAGGCTTTAATGTAATAATAATAATAATAATAATAATAATAATAATAATAATAATAATAATACAGTCCCACAAGTTAATCCAGTTCTCTTGGTTTCCACTCTTGGTTCTTGTGATTAGGAAACCAATCTTGTGACCAGAAGTTCCTGGGTTTGATCTCAGCAACGGACAAGACATGACTGAAGTGCCCGTGACTAAGGCACCTAACCCTGACTGCTTCCTAGGCACTGTTTTTTGAGGCTGTGCCCCACTCCGGGCAAGTGTGTTCACTGCCCCCTTGTGTTCACTAGAGTGTGTGTTTTACTGCACGGACGGGTTAAACACAGAGGTCACGTTCACCAATATTTCACTTTCACTTAATGAAACGTCTGTGATATTCTTCAATATCAAAATATCACATAGATCAAATCCTACAGGTGTCTTGAACAGCTCTTTCCAAAAGCTCAGTTTTAGTGCCTGTTGCTTTGAATGACAATGTTTTGCTGCTCATTCCGTCGCCTGCTGCTGGACGTGTAGCTGACGATGGCCAACGGGAGGGAGTTTTTTTTATATTGAGGGTTTCTGATCTACATGGAGGGCAAAAAAACATCCTCTGAATGTTGATAGGTAGTGTAAAATCTGCTAGACTCTAGAGGAGTGTGTTCAGTCTTACATGAAGCGAATTACGTACAGTCAAAATAGACGAACGATATAAGGAAAGACACACACTCTGGTGAATGCACACACTAGGGGAAGTGGACACACTTTTCCAGAGTGGTGATCAGACATTTTTCCTGGCACTTGAGGATCAGTTGGGGCTTCGGTGCCTTGCTCAAGGGCACTTCAATCTCTTTTTGTTGTTCGAACCAAAAACCTTTCGGTTCCAAAGGCTGATTTCTGAACCACAATCCCACAACCGTGGTACCGTTTCTGAGACTCTCATATATTGGAATATCCCCAAAAGACTAATCAATCCGAAAAGCAGTTGCTTGGCTCATGTACCCGTCATAAACTACAGGCTTCTGTTGTGCTGAAACTGGACAGAACAAAGACAGAACCTGCTCTAAATCTGCTCTCATGCAGCCCAGGCCATTTACAACAACATGAGATCAGCTCTGTCCATTTGCTTGAAAAATAGCTGCACAGCTGTTTCAGAGCACTTAGCTAATTACATTGCTGTTTGCCTGCCACCCACTTGAACTGTCCTGTGTGTTTGTGTGTGAGCGCATGATCACCTCTAGGGGTTTGCGCTTCACATTATAGAGCTACCCGATTATGTACGGTTCGCTCGAGTCGGTTTCTGGCCAGTCTTTGTGTCATGGGTGATGCTGTTTTTCGACAAAACCTCAAGAATCCACTCAATACAGTTTAAGTGAACTATTTGCCTACTGTGTTTTGCACACAGAGGAACGTGACCTCCTCATTTAACCCATACATGCAGTGAAACACACACACACACCAGTGAACACTAGGGGGCAGTGAACACACTTGCCCTGGAGGGAGGGGGAGGGGTGTCAAACCATAGCACCTGTGGAGCAGTTGGGGGAGATAGGTGCCTTGCTCAAGAGCACCTCAGTCGTGTCTTGCCCTGGACGGGGATCGAACCCACAACCTTCTGGTCGCAAGATCGGTTCCGTAACCACTAGGCTACGGCTGCCCTCATTTTATCATAGATACATACAAATTGTGGCCGGGCAGTCCGTCATTCAGTCAGTAGTTCAGTCCGTCAGTCAGGGTCACGGTTTGTCCATAGACTACTTGAAATCACTGGGTGCAAGACAGGAATACCCCCGGGCAGGGTACCACATACACACCCACTCACACACACCCACTCACTCACAGCACATCCAGTAGGCCTCCTATATGTGTTTATCAGGAGGTCACAATACGAAAACCCAAGTGGACACAGACAGAGACCAGAGCATGCATCAAACCCAAAACGCGGATCCCTGGAGCTGTGTAGCACACACACTACCTGCAGCACAGGTCATGCAGAGTAATACTAAAATCATGACGTGTCAGTGGAATGGTAAGTCCCAGTTTAAATGAGGGGCTGTACAAACTTCATTTAAGGACAATCTAGTCTTGAAATGTTGCACACGTAGCCTATTCTAGATTATTCAGTCACTTGTGTGGTCCTACAGCATCTCAAACACTTATTCCTTTTAGTGAAGTGGTGTACAGGAGAGAGAGAGAGAGAGAGAGAGAGAGAGAGTTCAGTCATAGCACTGATCAGTGAAGGGTTATGGCTATTCAGTGGCTGCAGCCTTTACAGACCGTGTCCACGAAGGCTGGACCTAAATAGGAATTCCTGTTTGCACCACTGGCACACAATGAACACCTCGGGATATGTTGACTGGTGAAGGATGGATCACCCGTTGGATCCTCCGCTTTCTGTACAACAGGATGGTGCATTTCTTTTTTTTCAGCTGCTTATGAAGGAGCCTTCAAAATGGGCCAGTCTAGTCTAGCCTTCAAAGGATACAGCCATCGTCATGACAACACAGGAACACATGTTCAAAAAAACATGGCCGCCACAGACTATGCTCCTCGGCACAACAGACCACTCGCTAGAGTACTAATCATGCACACCTGTTTCCAATCACACACACACACACACACACACACACCCTATAAATACATGAACTCTTGCTGTGGTTCTTCTTGATGTAAGTAGATGTGTGTGTGTGTTCCTACCTGAGTTAATGAGCCTTGCTAGTGTTTGGTATTGTGGTTTGGCACTAGGTTTATTTGATGTCTTTTGGAGTCTATTTACCTACTTATCAGCCATAACATTAAAACCACCAAAACCACTCACAAGGGAAGCGAATCACACTGGAAATCTTATTCCAGGGAGACAAACTTGACCAGGCAGCAAGGCTTTACTGGAAAGCATTAGGAAATGGGCAAGCACAAGCTGAGGGATTTTTGACAAGGCTTAAATTGTGACCAAGGCTGCTCAATCCTGGTCCTGGAGATCTACTACCCTAAAGAGTTCAGATCCAACACACCTGACTCTAATGTTCAGTTGCTCCTGAAGGCCTTCATTACCTGGATCGGGTGTGTGGAGCTAAACTGCAGGGTGGTAGATCTCCAGGACCAGGATTAAGCAGCCCTGGTCTAGACGACTGGGTCAGATCATTTCCAAAACAGCAGGACTTGTGAGGTGTGTCCCAGTCTACCGTGGTTAATAGCTAGCAAAAGTGGTCCAAGGAAGGACATCTTGGTGCCACAGACATTACAGTGCATGTTTGAAGGTCATGTGGAGCCCTTGTTTTAACTGGTGGTGAACTGGATCTTCTGTAAGATCAGACCAGCTCCTCCAGCACATCAGTGAGCCTCAGGTGTCTAATGTCTAAATGTCGTTCCTTGGATCACTTTTGCTAGGTACTAACCAATTGGTCAGTTGTGTTTGGGCAGGTCTGTTTAAATGCTAAAAACTGTTCCAATTTAGTCCCTGTACATGACTGGGCTAAAGACTAATAAATTAAATAGATTTATTAGATTATATTCGATCGCAAAAACTCTTCCAAAATTCCACAAGTGCACTTTGTTGCAGCGAGGGACGTGCGTTCCAACGAGATGAGTGCAGTGGGTTAGAGCTACTGTACCTGTCATACTCGCTTTATTAACAAATGACAAGATGACATGCTCTTTGATGTTGGTGGCACACCTGTCATGCTTTGGCAAGGCCACGCCCCTTGTGCCCCAGAGGGGGAGAGAGAGAGAGAGAGAAAGAGAGAGATCGAGAGCGGGAGCGGGAGGGAGGGAGGGGTAACGATGGAGTGTCTGTTTCTATGAGGAAGTAGGAATAAGACAAAGCATCTAAGACATGCAGTTGTGTTTGAACTGGGTTGAAGGTCAAAGAAGGAGTGTGCGTGGGTGTGTGTGGGTGTGTGTATGTGTATGTGTGTGTGTGTGAGGGAGAAAGAAAGCGCCAATAGTATGAATGCAGAGATCACAAAATAAATATGAATGTAGGAAATGAAAAAAAAGTGTCACCGCGAGTCAGTACAAACCTCTCACTTTTTTTACCTGCATCACCAAGGAAACGCCCTGGACAGGTCGCCAGTCCATCACAGGGCAGACACACAGACACACACAGTCACATCTAGGCCAAATATAATGTCTGCAATTCGCCTGATTAAATATCTTTGGATCTTTGTGCCACCTCATCAACCAAAATACTTTAATCTTTGCTGTGTTGTCTCATGCTACAGCACTGATTAGCGTCCCACGAGTTGGTGCATATACAGTAAAGCACGACCGGATTGCATGTCTATGATATTATTCACGGGAAACAGAAGGAGGTGTGGTTAGGGTGCAGCTGGAGGAGGAATGAGAACAACGCAAGCAGCGTTAATAACATCATCACATAATTAAAACACACATGAATTCATGTTTCACAAAGCGGTTACTGTCAATTTGGCAGACCTAGCTTAGCATAAAGTAGCGGTAGAGGTCCCAGGCTAAACGAAAGCATTTCAGAGTGTGTATTTACGTACAAGCGTGTACATGTGTCGTATCCTGCCATGGAAAGCACGTGTCAGTCACAGCTTAGGCCTCTAGGGCTTGCGTTTGACTCGAATCATTTGATTCCTCGTGACGGCGCCGAGTCTGGTAGAAGCCCGTGAAGAGTCTCTTCTGTCTCAGATATTGTAAACGTCTCTCAAGTGCTCAGAAACACACCTTACAGACGCACATCAGAACAAATGTTGAGATGTTTTGTGTCCTCGGTTGCTGAGGTTGGGGGTTTTGAATACATGCATTCAAATGTTGCTGACGGCTGACACTGGATCACAGATATAATAGTTTTTAGACAAATTAGCACGGAGAGACTGTAGGACCTGAGCTAGGGGTTTGGCTGTGGTAAGGAACCAGGAAAGGCATTTTAATGAATTAGACGCAGTGGAATTGTGCACGGTTTAAAATAAAAAAAATAAAACACGCCAGAGTCTAGATTTCTACACACCATCATAATCAGGTTTGTTAAAATTAACAAGCTAGCAAGATCAGTGTAGGATGTGTATGTACACACAAACGTAACATAAAGCATTAAAAAGCAAGACCATGTGCCATCACATATAAATAGAAATATATATAAATAAATAACATACACAGTCACACTAAGAAACAAACCCCAGAGCGGGATTAGTAATATCACATCCTGAACGCTATGCTATACAGATGGCATTGCAGCAGCACACATCACATCGGGTGAAAACTGAACCACTCATTGACCACTGAGTTGTACACGCAGAGGAATTTGACCTCTGACCTGCATTTAACCCATCTGTAAAGTGAAACACACAGTAGAAGGGTGGAGAACAGGTGAGCGGTTGGGGTTGGGGGTTGGGTGCCTTGCTCAAGGGCACTTCAGTCATGCCTTTCTTGTCACTACAGTAATCAAAATGTCTAGTCACTAGACTGGTTCCTGATCCCCAAGCCAACGGCTGTGCATATAGATTAGACCAGGGTTTGAACATGAGCAGGAAGATCCAATGCCTTAACGACTCGGCCGTCACAGCTGGACACAGACTCAGATATGTCTTAGACATTGGCTGCGTCCGAAATGTCATACTCCCATACTAGTTAGTATGCGAATCTAGTATGGGACACGATGTACCTAGTGCATCCAAATACCTACTACACATCAGGTAGTATGTGAAAGGTTCTCGGATGTCCTACCAGGTCGGGAGAGATTTTCTAGTACGCTCCACCAGCACACTATCCAAGCCTGACGTATCCCATAATGCACTGTGAGTGAACTGAGAGCCTGTTTTATCTGTAAACCAGACAGAGAGAGTTTATGATCATCAGTGTAGGCGGAGCTGAGGAACATTTTTAATTACAAACCAAATTTAAAGTTAATTAAAACTAAAAGTATATATAAACAATTATGTGGGACCTTAATTGGTGTGACGTCTTGAGTCAAAGGTTGTTGGTAAGATGGCGGATCAAGTGCGTCCGAGGTGGTGTGCATACTACATGCTCATATACTAGAATTGTATACTAGTTTAGCAGTTAAATAGTATATACTTGGTCCAAGCTAGTAGGTAGTGTTCAAATATGGCATTTGTTTTTAACAGCTATTTAGACCCAGCAAGTCCATGTTTGGGTTATTCATAACTTACTATAAAAACACAGTTGTTTCCCTTAGACTCCTATAAAGCATTGACCAGAGTGTATCAGTCATCCAGGGTTAAATAAGGGACTTAGAGCCTGGTGTGGTTAAAACCTACAGACAGCCGGTGCCGCGATGTCAGTACTCGTGTAAAGCACTGATGTGCCAGAAAACTGGTACAGACCAGCCTGTGCAAAAATGCATATCAACACCACTTGTGCACATTACAGGCTGCGTCTGCCAGTGCATATATACAGCAAATAGACAGCTATAGAAGATTTATGGTGGTGTGGGGTTTGTTTAGCGGCCATTCCATGGGACCCCTGGTACATCTAGAAACGTCTCCTACAGGTGAACACTGTGTGTGCCTCTTTCTTTCTGGTTTGTGCTCTTGTAACAGGACAGCGCACCACAACATACATGTAGAGACACCAGTTTATGGTTAGTTTGGGGTTTTGCCACTAGATCACAAAATTGTGGAACGTTCTACAGGAAGTATGGTGTTCGTTTCCGTAAACTTGTCCATGCCCTGTCATATTTCTGCAGGTTTACGCTCCCAGTAACAGTATGCTCCCTTCTTTAGGCGGTTCTAGACAGGGGGGCCAACAGTTGTGGCCTCTGTGCTGAACAGATAATAAGTTTTATTAATTTCTTACGACAACATGTGTTGGCTAGAAGATCGGAACTGATGGAGCGTTTTACACGGCTTCCCTGAAAAAACACTGGCCCTACCTTGGCCCCCATAGTAATTTTGGTCTAGAACCGCCCCTGCTTCCTTCTCTTGGTCCCATTAAGCTACAGAGCTGGCGTATTTTGAACTACATTTAAATGAACCCATTAGCATCATTTAGTCCTCAAAGAAAAAAACTAACAGCTTTACTCTAGTATTCTAAAATAATTTAAATTTAAAATTACACAGTATTTCTTCATTGATAACAAAATAAAATGATATGTTAGTAAGGTGTTGGTCCACCATGAGCCTCCAAAACACCTGCCGTCTACCTCGGAGTTGATTTCAGAAGTCTATATTACTGCGGCGATAAAAACTGTTCTTTCAAAAGGTAATGATGGTGATGGGGAGCAGTGTCTAAAAGATCAGACCAATATCTCCTATTGGTTTCAAATCTGGTAAGTGTGAAGGCCATAGGATGTGATTTACATCATTTAAATCCTCATGAAGCCATTCCTGGAGCCCTTGTGCCATGTAAAAGGGGGCGGAGTCATGTTCGAGGAAACAACGTTTATCAGGATAGATATGTTTCTTTGTATAGTATCGAGTTGCAGTGACGCTCCCTTTAAGGATGCAACCAGACCCAGACGATGCCAGCCAAATAAATGAATTCTCAACATAGCCGCTGTTTTCCCTATAACCTGTCGCCCAGGTGCGTCTATTCTACTTTAGGCTAATTTCACAATAATGGATTGCGGTCAAAAAACCATCCAGCCAGCAGCTTTGCACTATGTAAGTCATATGGATGTAAGTGTTTGGGGCCCTCTTTAGTACGGAAATGTCACTGCAAGCAAAGTCGCGGAAGAACGTTTTGCAACGTCTGCCGCTGCACACCTGTCACCCGACATGGAAATTGATGGTTGCGACTCCGGACGACAAGTCGATACACATTCGCGGAGTATGAGACTCGGAGGAAATAACTTCCGAGGATGTAACCATCTGCGGTTGTTATGAGTTTCCTCGCCTTCAGAAAGCGAAAGGTGCCGATGTTAGCGAGTTTAAGGTGAAGGATCTAACCTAGGCTAAATCCTCTACATGTAAACAATAAGCTAGGGTCAGGAAATGCAGCAGGTTAAAACAAGTGAGATCAAGAAGAGTAGAAGCTAAACTAAGCTAAGTACAGGGAATGTGAAAACCTTCTTAACCTCAGCAAGAGCAACGACACCGATAGAGACAATAGTCATAAATTGACTCGGTGGATAGCCGTAATAAATCAATCCGAATTGAGAACAATGCTAAAGAGAAGGGGGGATTAAAGCTAGCAAAAACAAACCCTGCTAATCAACTAGCTAGGTGGATTAAATAAGGCATAACAGGAAAATAAAACTGCCAGCAGACAAATTTAAAAGACTACCAAACAAACAAGCTAGTTAGCGGAAACAAGTTCACAATATGCTAAGGTGTACAACAGGATTATTAGCTAATTAGCAAACATAAAAACACGCGACACAACATAGTTTTGTTTTGTATAAGGAGTAGTAGGGCGTGTCCCTCGCTGAAGCACTCAAAACTCTTGTGTATAAAGCATTAAAGTAGGAAATAATCGATTCTGATCATAATTCAATGACGAATCGTAGCCGAAACTTCAGAATTCAGGATCAGAATTGTATTATAAAATCCTGTTATTTAAATTAAAAATACCCAAATTAAATAGTATTGAATCTTAAACCTACACAATCTACACACTGAAGTGCCAGAAAGACAGGTTCAACTTGCGGAAAAAAAAAACCCTGGTACAGATTGGTGGTGGTTTTATAATAGTATGGGGTTTGTTTAGCTGGCGTTCCCTGGGACCCCTGGGACACCTCCAGACGTCTCTGACAGGTGAACACTATGTCTTATGAGTTCCACCAGTTCATGTCCTGTATTCATTCTGACAGGTTTGTCCTCTTCTAACAGGACAATGCACCACCACACACATCTAGAGACACCAGATTATGGTTAGAGGAACACTCATCTGAGTCTGAGGTTTAGTCATTTGCACCTAAGTGACCAGATCTCAACGTTATCGAAGACGTCTGGGATGTCATGTGACACGCTGTGGAACACGGAAATCCTCCATCTCAGAATACAACAGACTTGTGGAGTGTTCTGGAGAAAGCCTGCGCTTGTTGGTGCCCAGAATATTTCCACTTGTGAAGCTTGTGAAGTCCATGTCCAGTGTGGGACCTACCCAGTACTAGACTGGTGTACCATTTATTCTGGTATTACACCGTGTGTATTTTTAAAAAAATTCATAACAAGCAGGATTGCCACGTTTCCTGGTATTTTTCCCCAAATGCTAATGTGATTTATAACCCTGCATCTTCACCCCCACCGCTAACCCCTACAAACAGCTCCGACCATTCGCAGCCCAGCTTTACCCATTCATAACTCCAACAAGTTGGCTCATGCAAATTCCTCCGTATTTGCACTCGTGAGATAATATGGATCACTTGGCATCATTAAGTTTGCATGTTTACCCATGCCATTTGTCCAGTTGTTGCTCGGCTCATTAGGAGCCCGGCCCTGATTGGTCAACCCTGTCGGGCTCATGGTGAGGTGATGATACGACATGGACAGAGAGATTGATGCTGCATGGTGGGAACCGGCGCAGCAGCGCTTTGAAGTCCTGCGGGAACTGGATGGGGGTGGGGGGGGGGTTGATATATCACTTAAGGCTCAAGAGACTGTTAGACGAGCTCCAGTCAGGTTAATGCGATAGCCTACACATTACCCTTATAACCCTGTTCTGCCCAAACCTAATGCCTAAGTCAGGACGTGCTGGTCAATGTCTACACTCACACACACACGGACACACACACGGACACACACACGGACACATAGAGCTAAATACATACACATCATTATACCTGTGATTGAAGCCTAGGCTTCAGTGTTTAATTGGTGTATAAGGGTCAAAGGGCACTTGCTGGATTTAAAGCAGGACCTGAACAAAGCTCAGGTTCAGGATTGGTCCATGAATGCGGGAGAATGCAGTCATTTAACACTCCGAATCCCCCATCATGCCCCTGACATACCTTTATCCCCAGCCTTTCAGATCCTTCATTTTGAAGTCAGGGTCATGGCACCTACCTTCCTTTGACTGTGCACGTTTATCCCACCCACCCCCCAACACACACACACACACACACACACACACACACACACACACACACAGCGACTCCCCCGCAGAGGTGAACCTGACATCATTTATATTTAATGCCTTGCAGAAATACATTTACATTAAAAATGTAGAGCGGTGTCTTTTTAATTTCCACAGCCTGTATTTATTATTAAACCTTTGTCTCTCCAGTCAGATCATGGGACCCGGATTGTCTGTCAGCATTACGGCTCATTCTGACACCCGTCACATAGTGCCAGGCTCGGCTCTGAGTCGCCCCGGTCTGTGCCTCTGTACAGTCGGAAAAATAACTTGGGTCCAGATGATTAGAAGACGATCCTCGTTCAGCCGATGGTCGTGTTCTGGAGTCACTCGATGTTTGAAGATTCACCGAAGGACATGGATTAAGTGTCCAGGTTCTAATTTATGAAGTTCTTATATATCATTTACATATAATCATACATCAGGATATATTATAGTATATCATTTACATATCATCACACATCAGTATATATTATATCATTACATATCATCACATATCAGTATATATTATAGTATATCATTACATATCATCATACATCAGTATATATTCGAATATATTGTTACATATCATCATACATTATATACAGTATATATTATAGTATATCATACATCAGTATATATTATAATATATCATTTACATATCATCAGTATATATCAGTACATAGCAGTATATATTATTATATATCATTATATATTATTGTATATCATTACACATCAGTTTATATATATATTATCATATACCGTTACATATCATCCCATATCAGTATATATTATTGTCGATCAGTACATGTTATATACATATTATTGAATGTTATTTATTATTATAAGGCACTGTGCTGTTTTATTATTATCTGATCAATGCACCTATATTTTACTGGAGAACCAATCCCTCCCCCACCCTCCTTCCTGTATTTTACTCTATGTCGGTATATAGTAGAGCCCCTGTACATCCTATCTTTATTGTGTTTTAATATTTTTATTCGTGTACCATATCTATATCTACTGTATGTGCAGTATATGTCCATGATATGTAGAGTTTGATGTTCCTGCTTGTATCTATCGATCTATCACTCACTCTGTCTGACCCACACTGATTTATTCTTCTTAAAAAGTACAGCAAATTTCCTATTTTTTTATTTATTTTTTATAAAAAATGCTGCAGTGTGCTATTTATATGTTTTATTGTTACATTTAATGTTGTGGAACTTCTCATTACCGCTGTCCTATTATTATTATTATTATTATTATTATTATTATTATTATTATTACATACATACATACATACATACAAAATGCCCTCCATTATGAAGACACTTCAGTTTTGGAAAGTACAGCTTTATTTCTGCCAGTTACAAAACACTGAAACTGGAGACTCCTTCCTAGTGTACCATATAAACAATTAGATGTTTTTCACAATCACATAATCAATCATGTAATATTTTTGTAACTTTGTAAACATGGATATTGTTGTTGGTGTGATGTATATGTGCAAGTGTGCATGTGTGTGTGTGTGTGTGTGTGTGTGTGTGTAGGGGGGTACTTTGATGGGTCTGCCATGGTGTTCACTGGAGCCTTGTGCATATATATGGAATTTTTGAATATCTGAACCATTATTTAGCATCCAAATCAGTTCTGCTTGTCTGACTGATGGACAATTTGGGCGTGACCCATGGCTCGGTCTGCAGAACCTATACCACATATCCGCAGGATGTTCATGTTGACTCCATTGGCGCATCTTCCTTTTATCCCTTTAATGTGGGTTTGGTAAAAGCAGCCATGAAATATGCATGCACATAAAATGGCTTCTCCATATTCTCATGAGCAATTATTGACACGATTCAGACAAGTTAATGCAGCTCATTTCCATTTCTCTTTTATATACTTGGTCCAGATTTTTTTTCCTATATACGTTTGCTCTAAAACACTAGTAATATTTTATATGTATTAATGCTGACATCCTTAACGTGTGTTAATAATGACTATCAGATACATAAGATTAAATCCAAACTGCTAAAGAACGACTAGCTAAAGAAATTTGGCTGATGAAGACCATAAGTAAGTGACGTATAGTGTTTACATGAATTAATGTTATATATAAGATGTTGTGGTGGTCTAGTAATAAAGCAAAAGTAAAGCTCTAGAGCTGTAGGGTGCAACTTGTATATTTAGATTATTATAAAATATAAATTAAATAATAATAATCATCATATTTTTTTTCAATATTATTGTTGTTGTTAATAATATTAATTTTAATATTTATTATTATATTTATATTTTCAAATATTTTCCCAATGTAATATTTTATAATTAGCTGTAGGGTGCAACTTGTTTATTTAGATTATTATAACATATAAATCAAATAATAATAATAATTATCAGAATTATTTTCTTTATTATAGTTGTTAATAATATTAATTTTAATATTTATTATTATATTTTTATTTTTAAATATTTTCCAATTTAATATTTTATAATTATATATTAATCTTGTATTTTATGAGACATTGTGGTGCTCTGTTCATCTCTAGAGATAATAATAATAATAATAATAATAATAATAATAATAATAATAATAATGATAATAATAATAATAAAACTGGTTCTGATACTGATAACTGAATTTCCCAGACTTATGTTGACTGCACAAGTAGCAGCTGTAAATATTATCCAGCTTTAAACATCTGGTTTGATTAAGACATTTATCCACACTGAGGCAGAATACAGCTCACAGACCTTCTCAGTCTGAGACGTGGTGCCTCCTCAGTGCCCCAGCAGTAGCTCTCTGGCAGTCTGGAAACGTTCTATTCCTCTGGTCATTAGCACAGACTTTAGCATTGAACTAACCATAACAATAATAATAAGAATAGTGTCAAGATGGAAAAATTCATTATGAAACATTTATCTGGCATTTTTCTGCCATCGGTTATAATCAGCCGGGATTATTAAAGTGTTTTATATGGAAGTCTGGCAGGATGGAAGGATGATGATGGTCTGTGGTGTGTCTCAGCCATGTGCTCACTTGATTCATCTTGATTCTCTCTCTCTCTCTCTCTCTCTCTCTCTCTAACTCTCTCACGGAGAAACCCAGAGGCCCTGAGCTGTTTAAGAGAAGGAGATTCAGCATTTAAGCCTGCGGTAGCCCACTGGGGGACCTAGATCAGCATTTAATTCCCAGGCTTGGTCTGTGTGTGCATATGTGTGTGTTCATGTGAACCGGTTTATGTGATTATTCATAACGTATGTGTGTCTGGGT
>JAOVVF010000036.1:4263915-4276279 GCA_028565595.1 Duopalatinus emarginatus | reverse complement strand
CCGATCTGTTTTTTTTTAAATATTGTAGCTTTTTAAACACACACACAAACACACACACACACACACACACACACACACACATACGTATATACACAGATATCACATATTATAACTTTTTTCTCTCAAAACATTATTTATTTATTTGTTTGTTTGTTTATTTTTTATTATTATTATTATCACGTAATGATTTAAATAAAGTAATTAAGATGAAACTGAAAACCTGAAAATTAGTAGAAATAAGCCAGTCTTTCCTGCCTCATCCATCAGGATCACGGTTTGTCCAATTTGGACAGGGTGCCAATCCATCGCAGTGTACCACACACACACACAGACACACACACACATACACTCTGAGCAATTTAGCACATCCATGTGTGTTTTTCTGTAGGTTGGAGGAAACCAGAGCACCCGGTGAAAACCGACATGGACACCAGGAGAACACAGGCAGAGACCAGAGCGAGGATCAACTCCCAACCCCAGATCCCTGGAGCTGTGTAGGACACACACTACCTGTGACACCACCATGCTGCCCAGTAGAAATAAGTGGTGATATAATTTCATCAGTTTAAGAGCTCATCAATCATCAATTAAATGACATTAATAGGCATCATATTACGGTCAAGTGAAACTTACACCCACAGATACACCAGGGCAGTAAATTTCCAGACTTAACTAGAGAACCATCTTTAGACTGAGAATCAGCTGCTGCTCTTGTAAAAGACAGATATTGGTTCAGGAAACACATCACACACTAAAACCTTTATGTGAGAATGTAATCATTCTGATCCCGTGTCCACTTTGATCGGCCAATCACACGCTCCCGTAGAGCTGTCTGTTAAACGTCAGGAAAACGTACGTGGAAAAGTCAGCCGTTCACGCAGCCGCAGACGTTCACGCCACCGAAGGAGCCGTCTGCGGGTTAATGAAAACAGCGTGTGTGAACTCCGGTGGCAGGGTGACAAACACGTCTGACGCGAAAAAGCGCGTATTTTACAATTTCCCCTGGCTCGTAAAAAGGGCCGCTCGTAAAAGCGAGGATTTACGTCCTTCATTAGGGCTAATACAATGCACATAATTTTAACACACAACAATTGGGATAGCTATAAAGAATCAGGTTTATACCTCCTCAGAATCCGTGACTCCTCACTGACCCTCGACAGGGCCGCACTCAGGCCGGATAGATTTACAGCGCAACGCCCGTCTACCTGATAGACTTGTGCTTATTCGGGGAATTAGGAGAGCCAAAACGTAAAATGATTTCAGTATTTATTTTGTGTACTCCTGTCAGAAATATAGGTCTCTCAAGCATTTTGCAACTCAAGATACGCCACACATGGACCGACTGTGATTTATGACCGACGTCAGGTTTACGTCCAGATGAGAAACAGAGAAACACGGATACGTTTTCAAGTGCAGTGTGAGAAATTCTCACGTTCGCAGTGACTCACTGACTTTATAAGCAACGAACCGCAGTCTATCGTTTTTGTGCTAAGCGATGTACCATACTGTAAAAGAGAGAGAAAAAAAAACAAGAGCCTCACCGGGCTTTAGCGCTCAATTCGTCATCTCAATAACAGATTGCTAAGCTATGAAATGGACGTATTATAGAGTATTAATTCCATTTCAGCCACAGGATTGTTGGCCTTGAGTCCTGTTCGGTAACTGCAGCTCTGAGGCTAAATCGCAGCTTTATTGTGTGTCATTTCAACTGGAAGTGAAGTGAACCGCTCACTGACCACTGTGCTTGTACACACAGAGGAATTTGACCTCTGAACTTAACCCATTCATCTACTGAAACCCAAACACTAGGGGGCAGTGTACAGACACTCGTCCCGGAGTGCTGGGCAACCCTATCCACAGTGTCTGGGAAGCAGTTGGGGTTTAGGTGGGGCTTGGGGCTAGTGTGAGCATTCAATAGTGTGTGTGTGGGGGGGGGGGGTCGGGGTTAAAGGCGGAGATCAAATTCCTCTGTGTTCAAACAGAGTAGCTCTGTAGTCACTTCACTTTCACTTTCATGTAGAATGTCTTTAAAATGTAAAGGCTTTATTCTAGCAGAACCAACACTTTAATAAAGTAATTATGAACATATTTATAAATAGCAGCAGTAGTAGTTTTATATATAGAGGTGGGCATGGTTATATCACCTGGTCCAGAAACACAGATGTGCCATATACAGCTGTGCACTATAATCAAACCCAGGAAAGCTCTGGGTTTGATTCCCTGGTGACCTAGGATCATTTCTGCATGAAGTCTGGATGTTCTCCCAGGGTCTGTGTATTTCCTCTGGTTCTCTGCAGTCAGGCCTTTGTGTGTGTGTGTGTGTGTGTGTGTGTGTGTGTGTGTGTGTGTGTGTGTGTGTGTCTGCATGTCATCCCTGCAATGGAGTGGTGACCTGTTTAGTCTACTTTTACTATTGTTACTATTGTTACTATATTATGTTATGTTATGTGTTATGGTAAATGTTATGATATGTTGTGTTGCATTGTGTTGTGTTGTTATGTTATGTTATGTTATGTTATGTTATGTTATGTTATGTTATATGTTATGTTATATGTTGTTATGTTATGTTATGTTATGTTATGTTATGTTATGTTATGTTATGTTATGTATTTGGATCAGAAGACTCTAGCTATCATTTGCTATTAATATCAGCCAAAAAAATGTAAAACAGGAAAAAAATTAATGAAATAATGGAAATTTTAAAGGTTTTTATACCATATTCTTTATGCGTCACAGTGACCTCGGCTCACCTTCTTCCATTCATCCAGCAGACACCCATTCATTTCCAAACCTATCTTGTGTAACTGCCCATTCCGACATTAGTGGAACATGTCGCAGGGTTACACACACAGCTAGCCGACTTCCCGCTCTATAACGTTTCGCTATCCTTTGAAGTTGTCGTCTATTTTCCGAACACTCTACATCTGGAACAGCCAAATCCAGTGTGAATTGTGATTCTATCTATAGCCGTGTTGTTCAAAGGAAAAGCCCAATAAAGACACTTTTTTTTCCTCTGCTCCTTTTTCCACTCCCTATCTCACCCACGCCGGGGTGGTTTTTCTGCCCACTCCACGTGTTTCCATTTCAAAAAAGGGGTGTTTGTGTTTGTCATAACACCAGGGGACTTTCTCTCAATAGCTGCCCGAGCTGAATGATTACCCCCCCTCCCCCTCCCGCCTCGGCCCCGTGGAAATCTACCTGTTCCCTCCGGTCCTCACAGGAGTTAAATCCCATTTATTTGCTCAGGCTGAAAATAAACCAGCTTGTTTATAGCGAGGACGTGAGGGTGAGAGTGTGAGACCACCGGTTTGACCGAGACAGAAAGAGCGTGCTTTTGTCAGCATTGGCTATAAAAAAGTTCTCATGGGTGTAAGTTAATAAGTTCAAACTTATGTGTCCTGGTAGATTTACTTTACTTTACTTTGTTAATGTTAGTGTCATTAATTAAAGTGAAATATTGTGATAATATAAAAATATGTTTAATTAAAAAATGTAAAACTGTGTAAAGGGGTGAAGGATAAATCAGGTCCTCCTATAGAAGATCAACAGAACAATCGATCAACAGAAACAAGTCAGAGTTGTTTTGACAGGTGGTGTTAATGTAACGGCTGATTGGCGGCAGGGGGTTGGGGGGGCAGTATGTATTGGCTGATATATAACAGTATATTGGAATCACTTCCTGCTCATTCAGTGTATGATCTGATATCCACAATGGCCCAAGTACAGTTTCTTGAATGTAAAACTCAAAAAAATCAGCATAGTGGGTAGAAAAATACATCGATAAATACAAATGTCACACCGGCCTCCTAATTACCAACCCTGCAAACAGCAGACTAAACGATAAGACAGGAGTGTGATGTGTATTAGTGTGTAGGAGTATGCATGAGTGTGTGATGGCTTTGGCTGGGTGAGTGGACACACACACACACACAAACAGAAGCTTGTGGCCTCATTAATGAGACAGGATAAGGAGCGGATGCCCAGCGTAGCATACCAAGCCACTGTCAGAGCAAACACGACACTTCAGCGATGAGGTCTCTAAACCCCTTTAAGTGTCCGCCTCAGAGCCGAGTTCATCCACACACACACACACACACACACACTTACGCGCTCACACACACTGTGAATCCACCCGGAGTTTAACTGTTAGGGTGTGTGTGTGTGTGTGTGTGTGTGTGTGTGAGCTGTTTGTAAAAGATTGTATTGACAATGAATATTACTGTTATTATGAGTTACTAAGAGTAAGAAAGTATTTCAGTAAATTTTCATCATTTATCAGAAGTGAGATAAAAAAAAATTGTGAAGATTTAATTTTAAAAAAGAATGAGAGAAAAGCATTGTATCCAATAAATTATAAATAATTTCTAAATATAGAAATAGAAAAATATGCATTATTATTATTATTATTATTATTATTATTATTATTATTATTACTCTATATCATTAAAAAACTCTCAGAGTACATATGTATATGATATAGAGAATTTTAGCTTTATTTTTAAACAAATGAATAAATAAATAAATAACAGGCTGGGACGGTGGTGCTGCAGGTAGCGTGTCTGTTACACAGCTCCAGGACTCTGGTGTTGTAGGTTTGATCCTCACTCTAGTCTCTGTCTGTCCCTGTGTTCTCCTCGTGTGCTCCCGTTTCCTCCAACCTTCTGAAAAACACACGATAGGTGAACTGAATGTGCTAAACTGCCCCTAGGTGAGATAGTGTAAGTGAACTGGTGTGTTTGTATGTTGTACCCTGGGATGGATCGGTGCCCTGTGCAGGGGGTGTTCCTGCCTTGTGTCCAGTGATTCTGGATAAACCACGACCCTGACAGACGAAGCGGATATGAACATGACTGACCGACTGATGATAAATAAATAAATTAAAAATAAATAAGTAAATAAATAAATAAAATAGAAGTTTCGCTTCTTTAAAACTTAAAAAATAAATAATAAGTAATTAAAAAGAAACTTAAAAATTAATTACTTAATTAAAAAAAAAACAACAATAATAATAATAATAATAATAATAATAATAATAATAATAATAATAATAATAATCCCATGTTTAAGGATTTATACTCTTGTTTTGGTCCAGCAGCAGTACTTTTAGTCACCATTGTTGTGGCCATGCCATAAAGAGATCCACCTACGTTGACTGACCTCCTATTAATCACTACAGACACAAAGTCAGTTATAATAACACCGAGCGTTATCTGCTCAGAGGATTAACTCGGTCACAGTCAGTACTCTGAACTACAGTGATATAGCAATGACCTTGATGACCTCAAATGCCCTCGGCTCTGTCCTAGTGCCACCGTGTTCCATGAATAATCCCAGAACAATAAACATATTTATCAGAGCGAACCTCTGCAAGTACATTGTGTGTCTACAGAAGAAAAGAGGATGATGGATGGAGGTGTGGGTGGAGCAGGATGGGAAATGGAGAGTTTAGGGGTTTTGTTTATGAGCCTATAGAAAAATCATTTAACTGAAAAACAAAATCACATTTCCCGTAATTATAGATTTATTTATTTATTTATTCATTTATTCATTCAGCTGCTTTATCCTGACTAGGCTCATTCTTTACCTCTGCCCCTGTTCAGTTCCTACATCCTTCAGAGGCTGCATTTGAGGACAGATTGCATCAAGACCAGACTGACCAGGGTTTATTCAGGTTTATTCCAGAAAGCGGGTTTACCAAACTCTAAACTTAACCCTGAACTCTGAGTTGACTTACCCCAGTTTGACATACCCAGAGTTTTAAGTTCCAGAACAGCTGATCAGAGTTAAAATAGTCTAGGTAAGTCTGAGTAGGTTGACCCCGGCAGAAGCGCGTTCAAGGTTAACTATATAAGACATTCTCAATGGAGTGCTGATAAACGGATACACCGTGGATGTGAGTGAGAAAAAGAACAGAGGCTCGTATTTTACACCACTGAAGATTAAAATATTAATAACTATACAGATACATAATTATCAAACATAATTCAAAATTTAGCGAAAGGATTACAAATCTGTTGTATAGTGTTACAGTGAGATATTAATGGTGAACCAGGGTCTAATGACACTGTACTCTACGTCCACTGGATCCTGGAGTAAAGGCCACGCCCTGTTCTCATGAGTAACGTGTTTGTAACCCCGGGTTGGCAGTAAACCTGCCAGAAAGCAGGTTAGCTTCAGAGCGTGAGTTGCTATAGCAACTGACACAGAGTCTCTTTAATCCCGGGTTCTGGAATAGAAAACTCCGGGTTTTAGTGAACTCGGAGTTAACATATCCTGGGTTAGTCACTTAACCCACTTTCTGGAATACCCCCCAGGACTGTCTCATTCTGAAGCCTCCTTCATAAACCACTCAGAAATTCATCTTTCTTTTTTTCCATAGCAATAATAGGATACAGCCCCTGAACTGGGACACACCTATTGTCTATTGTCCAGCTCAGGAATGGTGCCGGTACTGTATACTGGAGTTGTGTATCTTGATCAGTGAGCCTCGATACATAATACATTAAACTTATATGAGGGTGAGTCAAATGATGACTCTGGGACTGCACAATTTCCAATTTTTAATCAACTTTTAATCAAGACTAATCCATTATTTTTCTACTTGATGACCGGCTTTTTGATACTCTTTGTCCATCTGTCAACAAGCTTAATATTATAAAAACGAGCTACTAATGCACCGCTGACTTCGCCTCTTCATCAGACATGAATCTTCGTCCTATTAGGGCTTCTTTTAGGACACCAAACCGGTGAAAGTCTAATGTGACAAGATCAGGACTGTAGTAAGGACCTCAAACTGAAATGATTGGACAGTGTAGACAGTCTAGACAGCAGTGCGTGGACAGGCAGTCACCTTTAGGTCTCGGTTCTTCACTAATCATCTTACTGTAAAGAGCACCGTGGATTGTTGAACCCTTTAACACCATGGGGTGTGTTAGACTGGTGTACCAGTATTTCTGGCACTTTGTGTCTGTGTGTGCATGTGTATATGCGAGGAAATATGTATATATCTGTATGTGTGTGTGTGTGTGTGTGTGTGTGTGTGTGTGTGTGTGTGTGTGTGTGTGTGTGTGTGGCACCAGGTTCAGTCTGCCCACTGTCTGCCAGAGCTCCTGACTAACGACTTCCTCACATTGTGGCTCTGACACAATAACGCCATTCGGTTAAATGATGAAAGTCACATTTGCCTCCTGGAACAATGGCAGCGTTCACTACGAGCTGAAAATAGAGCTGATGACTGCAGGTCATTTCACTGCTGGGGAAAATAAGGATATAAATATGAAGCTACTGTCTCTTTTTTGTATTATTATTCAGAGGTAGATGTACGTAACCGGGCGTCTGCTCTGTGTAACAGCCTTCTATAAATAAAAAACCTGTCCATGTGTCTGTCTGTTCCTTCCACAGTAAACACGTTTAATATCTCACTGAGGATGAGAAAAATGAGACTGTAACCAGAACAGCATGTTTGACTTCCTGTCCAGGTTAAATTTATACGTTAAACATCAGTAATAAGCATCGGATGGTTTTAACCCAGTGATGAATCATCTGATGATGTCTGAGAGACGTCGGGAGAATCTGACGTCACGTCACGTACCTGTGAACCAGCCACGTTATGACTGGAGTTATATAACAGAACTGGAATATTTGCGGTGGATTTTTCCAGAATGTCGTAAATCTCCAGAATGTCCAGAATGTCGTAACGACACATAACTGTCACTCGGGTGAAAAAAAATCTGTGTTTGTTTTTCTGTCTCGTCTTCTAAATCGAGATCTGATTGGTCAGGAGTGTTGTAAATCCTTCTGGATGACTTGACACTTTTATACAGTCGATATGTTTAGTTGACATTTTTATTCTTAATAATTAACACTGAAATATTTGGCACATTAAATTGACACTTTTTTTTTTATAAATACTTGGCAGCTTTTGTTGATGCTTTTATTTTTTTATACTTGACACTTTTAAATATTTTACTTTGATAAACACTTTAATTTTTAATAATTGGCAGTTACTTTTAAATATTTGACCTTTATTTGATTTTTAAAAATAATTATTAATAATATTTTTTTCAATTTTACTTAATTGAGACTGAAATATCTGACATGTTTTGACACTTTTATTTATTTATTTTTTTACTACTTAAAACATATAAGTAGCACTTTTATTTTTTGAATACTTGACACTTTTAAATATGTAACAGGTCTAATTGATATTTTAACTTTATTATAATTACTTTTATTCTTAAAAAGTAACGTCTACTTTTTAATATTTCACACAATTAATTGGTAATTTCATTTTTTAATTTTTGACATTTTTATTTGTAATATTTACACATACTTTCAAATATTTTAAACTTTTACTCGAAGCTGTATTTTTTTAATACTAATTTTTATACTTTGCTTGATACTTAAATAAGAACCAGATCATATTAAAACATAAGTCTGAATGTTCGTAGTGTAAATAAATAAACACATCAACTACAACAGCTTTAATCCTGATGTAGACCATCAGGACCTATGTGACCTATGGCCAGAAAAAAAAAAAAAAAAACTTCAGAGATAATAATAATAATAATAAGTTCAAAATGGAATTTAGAGGAAAATATAAGAGGAAGATATAAGTAGGATATCAGAGGAAAATATAAGTAAGGTCAAACACAGACAACTCTGAGCCAAATAACACAGAACAGCCATGTATTCATTATGAGTGAAAAGAAATCAGACTGATTCTTGGACTTGAACTTTCTTCTACTGTCTAACATCCTGTACCTGCTGACCAGGTGATGACCAGGTGATACAATAAAAAACTTTTCACAAATATGTGATTAAATATGGGCAGATTTTAAAATGTTAAAATGATAAACTTATAAAATGATAAATAAATAAATAAACAAACAAATAAATAATACATTAAATATATCCAGTTTAATTAAATAAATAACTAAACAGATAGATAGATAGATAGATAGATAGATAGATAGATAGATAGATAGATAGATAGATAGATCCTAGATCAACAACAACAACAATAATAATAATAATAATAATAATACTAATAATAATAATAATAATAAAAATATATATATATATTTAACTTAATGAGCAAAGTTTTGCAGTTCTGTTTGACATTCATCTAAAAATAAATATAAAAATAAATATATTTTAAAGCCCCACACAGGACCAGACTACAGAGTGGTGAACAGAGCTTGGGTTGTGCTTGTTTTTCTCAATGACCATCAGCAACTCTGGAGAGCTGAGTCAGGGGAAAAGACGAACCTGATCTGTTTGGGTGGAGGAGAACAAAACAGAGAGAGAGAGAGAGAGAGAGAGAGAGAGAGAGAGAGAGAGAGAGAGAGAGAGAGAGAAACCTGTGTATGTCTTGTGTCTTGTCCTTCCTGTGTAAGGCCATGCTGAGGACAGCATGGAGCAAATGAATGGATAGAGGAACAGTCTACCCTCTATAACCTCTCATAACCTCTCTCTGTCTCTCACACACACACACACACACACACACACATACACACACACACACACACGCTTCTTCTGTCTCCTTGAGTCTCTCTGTCCATTCCTGTTGCAGTGGGAAACATCCTTTATTTTACCACCTGGGGTTGGACAGAGGGAGGAGAACACAGGAGGGACGGTACACTCGCACATTCATTCTCCAAGGGTTCAGAGTCCAGACGCTGTGGGTGGAAAAGCTTCTTCCTTTCCTCTCTCAAGGAGATGTTTCCTGCTCTCCACTTCAAAAGCAGAACGGAGATCGACACGGACTAACATTAGCCGGAGAGATCGGATAACGCAGAGTGGAAGCTTTTATTCTTTACTCTCGTTAATAATAAAGTATCACACGTGTGTATGATGTAGGGTACAAAATATTGTATTAAAAATAGGCCTAAAATTTGCAAGAGGAGGAAAACAGTATGGGTGAAAAAGCAGCAGGTCAGAGCAGGACACTGACCGGAGGTGACGGCCACAGGGCTCCAGCTAGTCACTTCTAATTGGTCGGAAGACAGTGTTTTGTTTTGGGTTGTTTTGTTTTTGTGTGTGTGTGTGTGTGTGTGTGTGTGTGTGTGTGTGTGTGTGTTTTCATTTAACTCTTACAGGAGTTGAGTGACCTAATAAATAGATAAACAGAAATATAAATAATAACTTTTCTTATGAAGACACTTCACATAAAAAATAAATAAATAAATAATGAAACAAATTAATACATAAATGAGTAGATAGATAGATAGATAGATAGATAGATAGATAGATAGATAGATAGATAGATAGATAGATAGATAGATAGTGACATATAATATTTATAAATATATAATGTGTATAATAAATGATAATAAATATATAATTTATTTCTATTATTTAAAAAATCTTATTCTGGTCTCTGTCACTCCCGGGCTTAGTTTTGACTCAGTATGTCCTGATGTTGGTCCTGACTCTGACTCTGTGTGTCCCAGAATTGGTCCTGTCTCTGACTCTGTGTGTCCCAGCGTCGGTCTTGACTTAGACTTGGTGTATCCTGATCTTAGTCTTGACTCTGTCTCTGTGTGTCCCAGTATTGGTCTTAACTCTGTCTCTGTGTGTCCCTGTGTTGACTTCATGTGTCCGCCTACACCAGGTTTTTATACAAAACACCCTAACAATGAGTTTGTATTAAAATGAGCTGATTTACACGGAGACATGGAGACACCATGTGAAATCATCATAATTACTGGAAATGTTTTTCTGGCCACAGACAGATAAATGTTGACCAGCTGTACTGAACCTACAGAAAAGAAATCAGGAATGTATATATATATATTTTTACAAGCATGTGCAAATTAAAAATTTGCTCAGATCTCTCGTACCGCACCCGGTTCCCATTCCCGGCCCTACACCCACTGGTTTGGGTTGGGAACGCTCTGCGCGCCACTGTAACGAAACGGCTCTCGTTTTCGCCTCCATGCCTGGTTACGTGCGTTGCTGCACTTAAAGAGCAGTTGTTTTTAGCCGCTAATGATAGAGGCTGCATGTTGTAAAGACAGGAATAGTGTGACACGCATGCTAACACAAGGGCTGACCTCACTACGCTACCAATGTCCCGGCCCACACAAGCACACGTGTGAGACCACAGACACACGTGTCCCGTCGGCTCGGAAGTCACGGATCATAAGCTCAAACGTTTTGGGTTGGTGTTATTTCTGTGTTGCTTCAAAAGGATTAGAAGCTAAACAGACGTGAGGGTTGTTTATTCTGGTAATCAACATGTGTGTGTGTGTGTGTGTGTGTGTGTGTGTGAGATGAGGTTATACATCGTTTGTTCCTTGTTTTAATGTTTCACTCACACCCAGAAACATACATCTTTATTCCTAGCTTTGCATTTATTTATTTGTTTGTTTGTTTATTTATTTATTTATTTATTTATTTATTTATTTATTTATTTATTTATTTCTGTTTATCATGATAAGTGGGGTTATTTCTGGTAATCAAACCTCAGACTCCATTACAGTAAATTGAAGATTGCGCTGTGTTCAGTGACTACGCCACATTTCCTGCCTGACATGCAGAAAATTTGTTTCTGGCTCTTGGCAACATTTTCTCTCTGACCAGCAACGTAACGCAACAAGCATGGCTGCTTCCCTTATAGAGATTTATAAGCTTTCGGGATTGAGTGTGTGTATGTGTATGTGTACGTGTGTGTGTGTGTGTGTGTGTGTGTGTCGGTGTGTGAGTGCGTTGTTTTTTCCTCCGTAGAGCTAATTATTTCCCTCTTACACTTTCTTTCCTGAATAAGAAGTTGGAGGTGTTTTCCCAGCCGTCCAGCTAAACGAGAGACAGGTTACAGTGTGGTGCTGATCATACTAGAACATAATCACCCTTAGCCGTCCTCTGCAGATACACACCCGCCCTGCAGAGACAAACACAAACAAGACTCAACAGACCTGAACGGGCCATAATAGCTTGTGGACATAATAGTGGACAGCTTTATTAATAGTTATGGTAAGACAAGTAAAGAATAAAACACTTGTATACATGCTGAAATAGAAAATTAATCCACAATACATTTTGAAATGTTTCGTAAAATAACATAACAAGTTCATCTTATATTTAATTATATATATATATATATATTGTTATATTTTTAAAACTGAAAGTCTGACTGATGCACTGACACTGGAGACTCCTTCCAAAACATGACTACAGTAAATGTTATCTTAGTGTTACACTACAATTAAACTTTTAAAGAGTATGTTTGGAACACAAGAGGAGAGAAGAAGAGGTAAGGAGAGGAGAGGAGGAGAGAGGAGGAGAAGAGGAGAGGAGAGGAAAGAAGAGGAGAGGAAAGAAGAGGAGAGGAGAGAAGAGGAGAGGAGCGTAGTGGAGGGCA
>JAOVVF010000036.1:4242808-4254292 GCA_028565595.1 Duopalatinus emarginatus | reverse complement strand
TATATATTTTACAAATGTGAAGTGATGTAGTTGCTGCTGTTGTTATTTAAATGTTTTAAATATATTTTAATATATCAATTGTTGTAGGTTTTTTGGCTGTATATAACCTAGGTTATAGAATATTCTGGAATAATATTTGTGTGCATGATTGCATTACATTGATTAAAAAAATGAACCAACTCAGCATGAGTTACAGACGAGCTGTAAGTCTACAATATAGATGTTTTTACTCAATAGTTTGGTCAGTGTCCATAACCCAGTCTGTTGGATATAACCTACACTGGATTAGTCCCTACTGGACCCAATGCTGGGTTGCTAAATTAACCAGAGTTTTTGACCCAGTATTTTTTTAGAATATAATTAAATTATTTGTTTATTTATTTGTTTATTTTAACGTAAATGATTTAACTGTATTTAACTAAAACACATTAGATTTGTGACTGATACATTATATACATTACCTTCCCTCTCTCTCTCGCTCTCTTTTTTTTTACTTTTTTATGTCATTATTTCTTTAATTTTTAAATAAATGTAACCATTTCCTCTTTATTATTATTTTATTATTTGCCTATTTTTTAATTTTATTTTAATTATTTATCTATCATGTTTTATTTTTAATATTATAAAATTAATTAATTAATTAATTATTATTTGCATATTTAATTTTTTTTTAAGTTTTTAACCCTTTTGCCTCTTCTGGAATTTCAATTGTTCATTTTAATTGTACCTTAAATACATTTTAGTATTTGCCTTCCTTTTTATGTCACTTTTAATTTTAAGTTTTAATTGTATTTTTTAAATTTATTTTTATTTTATTTTAAGTATCGCACTTTTATGCTCTCTTCACATGCTTTTTCTGTATTCATATCACTTTATATCATTACACTTACTGCATTTTAATCCTTTTTTACTTTACGCTATGAAACAATAATAAGTTTATTTTAATTATAGCACATTGTAAGATAAATCAAGTTTTCTTTTATTAAACTTATTAAAAGTGTTCAGCCTGACCAACATTAGCTCCACTTTCCTTATGAAAACACCACAGGCACATCCAGTCCGATCACATGACCTGAGATGATTACATGTGACTTCAGAGGCTCCTCCCTTTATTAGGAGAGCTTTGCTAGCTCTGGTGCTATGCTGTTTTAGGACACAGCTGGGTGACATCCATCTGGAAACGTCTTCCGCAGTCAATTTGTCAGATTTCGTTAGGACGTAGTGCTATTGGGAAACGAGCAGTGACGAAGTGATGCGTGAAAAGATGAGTTAAATGATAGAAATGAATGATGAAAGGGATAAAGATCCAGAGGGGCAGGTTGTGAGGGGGTAAATGGGGGCAAAGGGATTACCTGATGTGGTAATAGTTTTGGATATGAAAGTGTTTGCTCATCAAGTTGAAGAGTTAATGTTGTCTTTGTTTCACCTCAGTGTGGGAACACTAGAGTCTGAAAACAGACCAGAGGGAAGCCCATTGGGGGGCGGACTAGCTGACTTTCAGGCGAAAGATCATATTCCTGTCAGGAGAGGAGAAGGATACAGAAACAGGGTGGGCGAGAGGGAAAGAGAGAGAGAGAGATTACTGCTATCCCTTTCAGAGACTAGGACTGGAGGTCAGAGGGAAACGGCATCTCCCAGGGAAGGCCAACAACTGGCCATCACCCTGCCCGCTTGTCCTCATCAATCATCCAGCTTTGTTGACCAAGCAACATGATGTCACTATTCATTTCATGCATTCCACTGGCACAGGACTCCGCAGGGAAGCCTGCAGCTCTCAGCGGGCATTTCCTGTCCTGCAGCATTCTGGGATAGGCCTGCTTCCTCCAAGAAGATCGGCTGGTCCTTTTGGTTTGTTCTAGTCGCTTTTTTTTCACCCCACATTCATTTGTCATTGGCGCCTCGGTTTTCCTTTCCTTCAGATTTGTTAGCGTTAGCATCCGTATTGTTTTTTTTCTGCACCACCGCTCCAGGCCCTGGGTGTATCAGCAGCTTTGTTAAAACGATCTTTTCATGAGTGCCTTTTAATAGTGCGGAAACAGCCTTTTGATCAACCCTTAGTTTTTGATGAGCGCGGAACGACGACGTAGCGTGCAATTACGATGAATACGGCTCATTTTGAAAGAATGGTGTCAGTGCCAATGACGTGCTCCGGAAAAGTTGGTGGCTTCTGAAAGGGGGGGGGGGGTTTCAAAGCTGATAAATGCCTCAGGACCTAAACTGTCTCTCTTGGTGCTTTGATTGTAGTTTATTTTTGGTGATTATAAAAACCAGGCTGTTGATTTATTAGTGTTAGATAAAAAAGCTGTCCTCTCGCACAGGCGATAACTCAGTGTACGCAGAGCAGGTTATTACTGCCGACTTTAATAGAGCTGTATTTACTGTCGCTCGTCATTGCTTTCGTCTTTCGTCTTTCTCCTTGCTTTGATTTTTTTCTTTCTTCCTCTTGTTGTGATATATCTCCAGATCCAGAACCAGGTTTAATATTTGTCCTGCTCTTTCCTGCTTCTTTTCCCTGCTTGTCTCTCTATCTCTCCACACCTCCTTCCAGCTTTGAGAGGCTTAGCGGGAGCTTAGCGCGCGGGTCAAACCGCCCTTTGGCCTGCACGGCACGGCCGTTTGAAGTAGTGCCAGGCAGACGGAAACCCTGCGACTCGCCCAGATCACCTGACAGGTATGGGGTACAGATGTGCCCGTCTCCTCGCTTCCCTCTCGAGCTTTCACCTTGTTATTCTATAGTTCGGTTCTGCATTCCGCACGCCCAGCCTGTGGTAGACACAGACCCTTCGACTTTATTGCTTACATATGTCCACCTCTCTCCCCCATAGCAAGGGGAGACAAAACACAGAGGAGAGCAAGCGTAGGAAGGGCAAGAGAGGGCAAAACGCGGCCCACCTTGAACTAATCGGGGAAGGGGGCCAGAGAAGGTGCGGCAAGGCAGGTCTGTGCCAGTGGGGTTTCAATTTGTTAGGGCATAAACAGATACTAAAGGCAGAGTAATGGAGGAGTGATTTATCACGTCGACTAGTCACGATGCTCGACCCCCCCACCCTGACCGAAAGCCCCCCCCACCCCTCTTGTAGCCAGGCATGGGAATGCATTAGAGAGACATACGGTCACAGCCCACAGAGAGCACAAGAAAAAGTTTATCAGATGTGCACATGTTGAAGAATCAAAAGTGCTCATCTTCCTGTCGAGGGTCAAGCCTGCTCTTTCATCTCGGATCTGGAAAAAAGTAGACCATGTTAAATTGTATAAAAGGCACATGAGTCGGACATGTAAGGAAATATGTCTTGAAATAAACGGATTATTTCTGTGCCGAGAAATCGTGTTTCAATTTGACTTTTTTCGCTGCCAGAGCACAGCTATGCCTTTGATCCCGTCCGGGTTCGGCCTGCACATGGCTAACACATCTCTCCGAAGATAAAGGGCAGAAATATGTTCCGTGATGATGTCATCCGGTGCTGCAGCGGCGGCCCGGGGAGCGAGACAAACTTTCACAGGAGAGACTTGCTCCCGTGTGTGTGTGTGAGAGAGAGAGAGAGAGAGAGAGAGTGTATGAGTGTGTGAGTGTGTTGCGGCTGACTGATCTGTTTGCAAAATCAATTACAGATTGTCCAAACCTGGTTTCCCTCTGTAGGAACTTAATCGTTCTGACCCCTGTTTAGGATCATTCAGATGAGGTCTGACATTTTCTTTTTTCGTTCTTTCTCTTTGACACACTCACTTACACTCACACACACACACACACACGCACACACGCTCAGCTCTGGCCAGGCTCCTCTCTAGCACTTCGATACATTCGTGCACTCCTTACAATTCAGTAGAGAGTCATTTATCATCATTTGCCTGTGTATCTGTCCCTTTGATCAGCTCCTGGACTTTATACAGTACATCTGCTCTGCATTTAGCCTCCCGGTACGCTGCAGCTCAAAAGCTATTACCTGGCATAACAAAGGAACAGTTTTATTGGAGACTTTGTACCTCGGGTAAATCCCGCATCCTCTTTGGATGTAACAGCCCATGAAACTGGAGGATTCCCATCATCCAGATGGGGAAGTCATCATTTTTTACGTCTCGTCTCCTCTTTAAAAATACTCTTTTTTTTCCTTAGGATTAAGTAATACCTTCCTGGGCTTGTGTTTTATTTGGTAGAAGTCCATTAATTGCACTCATTTATCATTTCAGACGCTAATAGAGTAATAACATTTTGAAATGCGGAATTGTAGAAGAACCAACAGTGTGATGCAACAGTTAAATCATCTCTCCGACCGAGCTTCAACCACTTGAAAGTGTGTGTATGTGTGTGTAAGTGTGTCTAAGTGTGTGTGTCTGTGTGATCCCTCTAACCCGCTCCGACTCCGGGCGCAGCCCTGCGCCTCCGCACCGCTAATCAGATCTAATCAGAAGTGAAATGCGTTTTTCTAAGGAAGTAGCTGGAAAATTTCACAATCTGCATTTTCTCAGACCAAACTGATTAGAGAAACATTAACCTCCCCTCTCAGTCACTTCCAATCTACCTTTCATCTGTCTCACCAATCACCTAATTATTTAGGCAATGACCTGGGGATGCAGTTCCACCAAAAAGATGAAATACATGCCATGAAGGTTTTTTTTTTCACTCCCTGTTATTCCCCATATTTCTGGTTATGGCCTGTATTCCTTACAGAGCAAATGAGGATAATTGAGGTGTGTGTGCGCGTGTGTGTGTGTCTATAAGTGCAACTCAGAGGTCTGTGGGGAGTGTGAAAGTGGTTGAGACCTGTTATTGCAGAGGTCATGATTACAGTAGGGCTTCTGAGAGTCGTGCAGTTCCACCGCCGCCTTTAGATTGAGTATCGACTAACTGTCATAGCAATAAAAAGACATCAGGTGAGAGTTGCCAAATATGCGAGCACCACCGGTATAAAAGGTTGTGCTGTAAGTAAGAGGTTAAATATACCTTCCAAGTCAATAACCTTACATTTACGACTTTATTATTTTATATATGTAGAGCACAGGTTGGGACAAAGGTCTGGACACGTCTACTCAGGCTGTGTATTACTTACTGTTTCAAAATTAATTTTTATTTTAATACCAGACTGATATCACTGACGGATGGTTTCCACAGCCCCCAAACTTTTGCACTTCCACCTTCTTTTCTGGTATGTTGTGTATAGTATGTACTGTAAGTATAGCACCTTAAGCTTATTATTATTATTATTATCATTATTATTGTTATTATTATTATTATTATTGTTATTATTATTATTATTACGTGGCACCTCTGGGGCAGCCGTGGTCTAGTGGTTAGAGAACCGGTCTCAGAACCGGCAGGTTCATCCCCCGCACAGAACTATACTGAGGTGCCCTTAAGCAAGACACCTAACACCCTCAACTGCTCCCCAGGCGCCATGGATTGAGGCTTACCTCCAGCTCCGGGCAAGTGTGTTCACTGCCCCCTAGTGTTCACTGGTGTGTGTGTTTTACTGCTCATATGGGTTAAATGCAGAGGTCACGTTCCTCTGTGTGCAAGCACAATAGGCAAACTATTCACTTTCACTTAGTCACCCTACAGTCAGAAGGGTATCGGTTTGATTCCCCAGCTGGACAGCTAGGAACCTTCCTGTGTGGCGTCGGTCTATTAATAAAGATTAAGGAAACATAAAGTGGTATGGTGTAATAGGAACGTTATAGGACTCCGTAATTCCTGACTACTCACAAGTTCCTGAGTACTAGTATAGTTGATGTAAATTGTTCCGACATTATGCGGGGGAATACAATTAAGCATAGAGGCAGTGGTGGCTTCGACTATACACTGACATGTGGAATAGTCCAGCTGAATCCAAACGACTTGCGCATATATGAAATAAAAATAAATGGGACAAGTTTTGTCCCATTACATGATTACGAGCATTACCCATGGTAAAGTCTAGCAGAAGGACAGGGATAGAAGAATGGACAGGAATAAACGGAGAAAGGAAAGGAAAGTGAAAAGAGTGGGATGTTAAGGCTTGGAATCTGCTGCACAGTTTCGGCCGTCTTAGCTGCTTAGATGATAAGAAGCCTTAGCTTGACCGGGGCAGGGGTAATTCTTTCATCTCTTTCTCCCGTCCGTCAGTTGCGTCATCGCACATATTTGTACCTAACACCAGAGCCAAACAAGCTCTGGCTTTAAATCGCCGGAAGCATTCCTCAGACTAACCTGAGGCCAGGTTTCTAAATCCCATTGGCTCACGGGAATCCCAGCGAAAACTTCCACCAGAGCTCCATGAGCTGATACAGTCATGGACATCAGGAGGAAGACGATCTCACACACACCTGCTCAGATATACTGAAATCGTAAATGTGTCAGGGGTTCGATCCCCATTTGATGCGTTTATACCAAGGTTTTTACGAGCTTTACAATCTTACAGCATAAAAAAAAGTCTGAGATTGATTTCAGTTCAGGATGATGTCACATAATTTACTGGAATGTACACTGAAGTGGCAGAAAAACTGGTACACCAGTTTAATACTTGGTAGGTCCCTCACAAGGCATGGACTCAACAAGTTTGAGGAAATATTCTGTAGGCAATAAACACCAGACTTTCTGCAGAACGCTCCACAATTCTGTTGTACGGCGTGGCATCCCAGATTTGTTCGATACCGTTGAACAAACTCAGATGAGTGTCCCTCTAACCATAATTTGGTGTCTCTAGAGGTGCATTGTCCTGTTAGAAGAGGACAAACCCGTCAGAATAAATACAGGACATTAACGCGTGGAACTCATCACACATAGTGTTCACCTGTCAGAGCCGTTTGTAGATGTACCCGGGGTCCTGTGGAATGTCAGATGAACAAACTTCATATCTTTATGGAGACACCAGCAGTTTTACAGTTTTTTCTGGTACTTTAATGTACAGTTGTGGAAAAAAAAAAGATGAGCAAAACTTTCCATGTGCATGTAGAAATTGGAACCAGGGCTAAATAAATGTATTGACAGTTTTTATAAATAACTAGTCCGAAATGTTCTGCGTGTAGAATCCAGTGTTTATTTTCTCATGTTGATGGTTGGTCCAAATCTTCACATACATCTGTAGCTCTACAACACCTGTCCTTTGGCTCATTTGGCTTTATTACAGAAAGTGTAGCAGAGTTTAATATTTTTCTCACTGTAACTGAGGTGGGTGGAGTAGTCAAAAATTGTACTCAAGTGAGAGTATTGTTACTGTTACTGTTAATATGATATGATATAATATGATTCAGGTAAAAGTAAAAAGTCGTCACCTAATTAAGAGTAAAAGGTACTGAGTGAAAAAACTACTCAAGTACTGAGTGACGTCTTAGTTTAATAATCAGGACGTCAAATAATACTGAATGCACAATAATATAAAACAGCAATGAACTTTTAAAGAGGTGGAGAATTTCTCTTAAACAACTAAAACTATAATAAATAAAATGTTACAAAGTAACAAATTAAATTCTTGTTGGGTTGTTGTGAAACACACACCGTCGTCTCTGCCATTGTACTGTGCCTTTGTGCTCTTTTCCGTCTGTGTTTGCTGCGTGGAGTTTTTATGTGGTCATGTGACGGCTTGGCTCTGTTTGATTGGTGAAATTGAGTCGAACGTCACTAGTGGCTGAGATGCGGTCATGTGACAAATTCTCTGTTGGAAGTCTCAACAAAACAAAGAGATCCTGCGTTGGATGGATTGATAAAAATAAGTAGGGAGCAGAATGTAGCTCAATGTATGAGAGTAAAAGTAGCTTCTTCTTCACAAATATACTCAAGTAAAAGTAAAAAGTATGCTGCATTAAAACTACACTTATAAGTACAATTTATCCAGAAAGTTACTCAGGTAATTGTAACAGTAAATGTAGTGCGTTACTACCCACCTCTGCACTGCAGTAACAGCAAATAGACTTGGCTTAAGGCCAGACAGAATCTCATCCATAGTTCAGATCTCAGATTCTCTCAGAACTGTTGTTTTGGTCTTTATCTGAGTTACTGCATCGACACGTACCTAAAGAACCACATCAAGATTCCTGGTTCAAGCCCTGCAACTGACAAGACTTGACTCAAGTGCCCTTGAGCCAGGCATCTAACATCCAGCTGCTCCCTGGTTCTCCAGATAAGTGTCTGCACAGCTCGAGGCACGTGTGCTTACTGCCCCTACGGTGTGTTCACTAGTGTGTATGCTTGGTTTCACCGCACGGACGGGTCATATGTGGAGGTCAAAATTCCACTGCACAGTAGTCTGAAAAAATGTAAATTTGACTTTCACTTGTTTAAAGTGTGCTTTGTAGCCATGGAAACCTCTACTAATGTCTCCTAAATCAATCACGTTTTAATAAAAGTCGTTATAACCAGCGTGTTCATCAGGGACTCTGGTGTTTCTCCTAGTCCAGGATTCAGAATTCGGAATGCCACATCGATAACTTAGCAGTTGAGGCTAATCCTAATCCAATCGGTACGTCATTACGCTAAATAAGTGTGGCACGGTCTCTCTCATCGCTTTTATTTTTTTCTTTGCTGCCGGTGAAAAGAAATCACATTTCCATCAGGCTAAACCAGTCCAGGCAGTGTTATCAGTACGGCGGGCCTGAGTTTGGCAGGACCCTCTCTATAGTGATTAATTGCTTCTCTACTACGGCCGGGGCTCTTGTGCCGGTGCTCAGAACCTGGCTGGAGGGAAGGCCTGATAAGCGCAGCTCCTATTAACCCCCCTCAGAGGGAGACGTCAGCTCTAAAGACAACATACACTGCTGACTAGGGCTACAATACTGACGGAGCGTGAGCATCGATGAATAGTGTGTATGATAGTGTGAGGAATGTGGTGTTCAAATGGAGCAACCCAACACTATCACCAGCTTGAAGTAAATAACAGCATTTTTTTTTTTATTCCTTTTAAATGGATAATAACCTGGAGAATATTACAAGGTTGTTTTATCTATTTATACATTAAAGAGCCAGAAAATCTGGTATAAAACCCGTATAGGCAGTTCTGACACTGGAGACTTCCTCCACACGTTTTATGTTTTAGTAAATAGCAGGTTGTTTTTTTAAATCCGGAATATTGGTTTACTGTCATGTGGTGTCTGTGTTACTGTACTGTGGAAACGATACCATACTGAAAGGTTCTCATTATTAAACCTGTGCTTATTCGACACCTTTAATTGGAGAATTTAACATGATTGTGCCATACAGATGTTTTTTAAATAACGGCGGGTCTCTGGTTTAATCTGTTAGTTGGCCTTAGATCTTCCTCTCTGCAGCACGACGTCGCTAAACACTCCTCAAGCACCTCCGCAAGCTTCGTGTCTCGACACGCCAAGGCGTTAAAACATAAGAGAAATACGGCCAGATGACGCCACTTGAAGTCAATATGTATTACAAAATCAATCTAGATGAAGATCTGCCCATCCTTCTAATTACAGGAGGTGACTGGAGATTGATTTTTAATTGCAAAAGTAATTACATGGAGCAGATAGCCAGTGACATTTGATTATCTCTGTGATTGATTAAAAGGCCTTGCTGGCGGGCCGAGTGGCAGGCCGCAGGATCCAGACAAAAGAGAAAATTAAAAAAGTTGTCCTGTTTGTAATCACACATTTCAAGGGTGAAATTACAAAGCCAAACATCCCCCTCTGAGATCTGCAGGATACCGTGTGTGTGAGTGTGTGTGAGTGTGTGTGAGTGTGTGTGAGTGTGTGTGAGTGTGTGTGTGTGTGTGTGTGTGTGTGTGTGTGCCCTCTTTGCATTTAAAAGGCTGATCTCACTTTTTCAAAATGCCGACTTTGTAGAAGAGCTTTGGCAGACATAAAAATGACGGCGCTAATTATTTTCTTGGACTGCAGTCACAGAGAACATGTTGGTACAGTAACTAGTTTTACTCGACAACATTAACAAGCGAATTCTGTCAAAACTTAAAACGGACAAATGTGAACTAAGTGATGTGCTGCTTTTTAATCCAGGGTGGTAATTTTATCATTATGTTTATTATAAACAAAAATAGCAGCTCTCATTCTCTGATTTGTTGAACTCTGTGGCCACCGAAGTGCCAGAAAAACTGACTCACTCTAGTCTAGTAGGTCCCCCGTATTTTGGATGGGACATTGCACAGTCCTCACACTGATGTTTGTTAAAGCCTTGAATTCCAGTGTTACTTGAGGTAGTGTTGAACGCCTGTCACCTGCCGGTCGACACTGGTCACGTTCACCCAGAGCCTTTTCACAACCACATGTTCCATAGAGGTCTATTACTTTATATACGCACCAGCAGATGCAGCCAATGATGTGCATAGGTGGCGTTACTATGTGTTTTGCATATGCTTGTCTGTACTCGTTCTGTTTCTGGGACTTCAGTGTATTCATTTGTTTATTTACTTATTTTTAATGTAAAAGTATCCTTAGTATTGTCTGTAGCATATTTCTTTATAACTACTATAAGCAACAATGCTAATGTTCGGCTAAAGTATACAAGGTTAAATTCATTGCAGCTAAAAGTGGGTTCCCACCTTCCTTTTGTCTGTTCACGCCATCTTTATTATTTTGGATCAACAAAATTATTTCAATTCAATTTTATTGAGGGTTCCCATGTAGCAACTGTGATATGGCCCGAATCTGGGCCACCTAACTGTGGCCTACATTCTGTATGAACTGATGGTACAGGAGAGGGTAAGATGTGGACGCTGGAACTCGTCCAGTTCACAGCTATGAAAGAGCCACATTTCAACTACATACAACGTATGTTTTGGGACTTCTTGCTCACGTGCAGTTTGGCTAAGTGGCTGCTTCGTGACTTTGTGACCTGAAATCCAGATTAAGTTGCTTTGTCTTCTTAACGATCGTGTTAACATTCTAAAAGGAGCTGTTTTTCTTTTCCCTTCAATAGCTTTAAGATCAAGTGTAATTAAATACGCCTGACCCATAACCAGTCCTGCCTATTTTGTGGAAATGGCGTATTCTTTGTTTAAGCAAGAGCAGCAGAGTATTGTTTGAATAAAGGGGCGGGGCTTATTTCATTGAAAAACAAATACGATCAGACTATTTACACATGATATAACGGAGATACAATCTTCTATACAGTTTAGCAAACTATCTATTTTTGCAAATTACGAGCCCTCGGATCAATTATTTGTTTGTTTGTTTGTTTATTTATTTATTTTTACGTGTACACTCTGTTGCCACCTCCTGGTTCATAGTTTACTTTCAAACATGTTTCCTGACCATCAGCTGTCATCCGTTTGTATGCCTTCGAACACGCTGTAAAGGAATCTTTGGCGGCAATCAGTCGACCCGCGGGCGCTAGTTTTTTTGCGCTACATTGTCTGGGTGTGCCACTGCTTTAGAAAGTAAAATCGCGCCGCTTTGTTATAGGATAACCCACGAGCAGTCTCTCGTCCTTTCTCTCTCTTTCGTTTCTTTGTTTGCCACCGCCCATTTTAGTGTTACAACTCCACCTGTTGTTAATAAGACCCTTAGGCGGATGGAAAACACCCCCCCCCCCACCACCACCACCAACAC
>JAOVVF010000036.1:4205195-4231433 GCA_028565595.1 Duopalatinus emarginatus | reverse complement strand
GTGTTGGGGGTGGGTGGGGGGGATTTGGTGTTGGTCTGCTTTAGCCAGCACCAATTATGAACCCAGCGTTGTTGTGCTTTGTGTTTAGCAAGCTGCGGGAATTTTTAAACAATTCCATATGGCTGAAGCTACCAGCTTTGGAACCAGAGAGAGTGAGTAAGAGAGAGAGAGAGAGAGAGAGGTAGAGAGACAGTAAGGTAGAGAGAGCGAAAGAGAGCGAGAGCTAGTGAGGTAGAGAGAAAGAGAGAGAGAAATGAGTACAGGCTGGTGGGGTTAAGGGGGGGCCAGTGTTGGACTGGGACTTCTCCCAGGTCGTATTGAGTGGGATTGAAGAGAGAGGAGCTCTTAAGCTTCCTTTCAGAAGCAGAGAAAGCCCTCCATCTGGCCGCGTTTTTAGCAGGCCGAGGCTTCTCTGAGCTCACTGGCTCCGCTCAGGCAGAAGTAACAGCATCAATAGTGCAAAGACTCTGCCACTCGAGAGTATTACATTTCTTTTCATGCTTGACTTAATCAAAAGTGGGGAAGTGAAATTTACACCTTTTTGATGTTCTTTGCACTCCCCCCTCACACACACTCACACACACCCCCCGGCAGGCTGAGAAGGGCCATCTTAACCCATCTGATCCGCACGGGCGGCCTGCTAAACGGCCAAATATGTCGGGCAGACGGAAGTCCAGGCGATCCGTCCTTTAGAACGTTCCAGAAGGTTCAGGGGATCGTTCCCGGAACAGGCCAAGCTTCTGTCTAAACAGAAACACGCCACCGCTTCCAATCGAGCACCAGCCGTATTTACTTGCCCCGGGGTAGCGAATTATCGGATAGTGACTGTGCATTGAGATGTGAAGGAAAGGAACAACAGCCAAATGTCACAGCCATGATGATTATATCCAGCGGCTGAAAAAAAAACGAATAGTTTTAGATTGGCTTGTTTACTGCCAAATAAATATGGTATCTAAGACCATTCCTTTGTGTGTGTGTGTGTGTGTGTTAAAGCACTGTGTCTGGAGGAGAGTCCGGTCGGGCAAATAAAACATCTATATATATATATAAAACTAATGCTGCTTTTAAAACACACTAATGTGTGAAAGTCTATTTTAATCTTTTCATTAGCGAGAAACCACCCTGACTCTTCCCCATTCTGTCCACTGACAATCAGAGAGAGAAAAAAAAGCAAGACTTAGCTAACATATTTTAGCATGCCAGCACACAGCAGCGCTAGTTCTGGGATCTGAGCTGTAATGACTCGTCACCGCTTGGAGCCTTTAGCTCACACTAGGCTTATGGTGTTCAGCTTCACTGTGTCCTGCTGATTGTTTATGTGTGTGTTGAGTGCCATTAGTCTCAGCTGTGTGTGTGTGTGTGTGTGGGGTTGTGTATTTGTATGTGACAAGACTTCATTGTATTTGTGCTTGTGTGTTTGTGTGTGTGTGTGTGTGAGAGAGAGAGAGAGAGAGAGAGACCCATTGGGCCCTGCTGAGATCTGTTTGCACCTCTTAATGAAGTCTGAGCCTGCTGAGGAGCCTGGCCTTTTCCCAGCCTGGCCTCTCTCGGCAAGATCCACTTATACGCACATGCACACACACACATACACACGCACACACACGGCTGGAGAAAGCCGGTTATTTCCCAGGTCTCTTTACTCCAACTCAAGCCCACAGTCAGCTGTAGAAATGTTTTTCGACCCATTTTACAAACATTCAGCTTCGTGATAATGAAATGCCTGTGCCTCTGTAGGCCTCAGTGTTTTTTTTTCTCCGACCATTTCTGTTGAATGGAAATCACAACTACGGACATGTCCGATGAAGAATAGCGATGGTGATGAGGAGGGGAAAAAGGTGGGAAAAGGGGGGGTGTTTGTGGTGTCACTTTGTGTCGAGTTTGAAAAGAAAGGGGGCCCCTGTCAAGGGAGCCAAAACCCTGCCGAGGAACTTGTCTGAGACCATGATGTCCCGACAGCTCCGCTGTGACAAGATACATAGTTTCCATTCAGCGACACGCAGCTTATTGGTTACTATAGTTTCTCTAATGCCCAACTGAAGGCGCTGCCTAATCTCCACAGAATGGGTTAAAAGGGCCCGATGTTTCGAGCCATGAAACCACACGTCGAGAGTCAAGGGAGCGTCAGAAAAAGCACGCCTCTCGCCCGCTTTGAAGTCCCGGAGGGCGAGGACAGGGCCCGAGAATAACGCTGGCCTCTTACACAAACGAGCAGGATTGGCAGGGTGGACAATAGATGTAGCCCGAGCAGGGAGTCAACGTGACAAAAGTGTTGGAGGAGAAGTGAAGGGCCGTGTGACACGCACATCACGGAGAGCTGAGGTACATTAAATAAGATTACATCAGAGCGAGCGTGGATTCTCATCGAATATCACACACGCTGCCACACGCAGACCAGCACAGCCTTCTAGCAGGTGTGCTAAGCTAACAAAGTTACAGGTGTAAACACAAACTAACCCCACCCCCAAACTAGACTAGATGTATTATTATTATTGTTATTATTCATTTTCTTTTTCATCATCATCATCTTCTTCTTATTTTTCTTCTTGTTATTATTATTATTATTATTATATTTAACGATAGAGGTTGTGTTTAAAATGTTGTAATAAACTAAATGATTAATTACAGAAACAAAAATAATTTTCTTCTTTGGCATCAATCTAAAGATGTCAGTGTGTCAATTAAAAAACATTCTGACATTTGTTATGTTTATGTCCCCCAAAAGGGTTATTTTTTAAGATTTGTATATTTTATATTGTAATATTTCATTACTATTCTCTCTCTCTAATTCGCCACACTATTATAAATATCTTGAACCTTTGAGTTTTACTTAGAAGAGCCCAATGGATTTAGAAACTAGTATTTTAGCATTTATGATAAACAAACAAACAAATAGGTTCTACATGTTCTCTTTCTGGCTTTTCCTAGAAATATCAATATATTCTAATGGGTAAAACATGATAAAGCCTTGAAATAAATAGTTTAATGCAAGAATTTCTAGTGAGATACCAGTAAAACAAGTACTGACAAATGTCTAAATAAATAAATACATAGAAATTAAATAAACACATTTTGCTTTCTATATTGCAAAATAGCAATAATAATAACAATAAAAAAAATAATAATAATAACAATAATACTAATAATAATTGTAATAATAATAATCTGTTTGGAAATTGAGTACACTGTTTTAAATACAAAAAAAAAGTTGTACTTCTTGTGTGTTAGAAAATAATTAAATAATTAGACTTTTAACACATTATGTAACACTTTCATTTTGTGTAATTTTAACACAATAACTATCATTTAATTCCGTCAAATATGTTTCTTTTCCATGATAAACCTGTTGCAGGACATGTAGATGCATGTAAAATTATTCTTAGCTTTATTAATAAATAGTATCAGAGCAGAGGGGATGGGGGGGATCAGGAGGTCAGATTCCTAGTGAACACGTCTTTTCTAAGTGCCTGTGAAGTGAATTGTAAAGCTAATATTGTCCAGCTTTTCTCAAGGATTACGTCTCACTGTGGAGAACCCTTCAGTCCACTCATCCTGACTCCGTACTCGCGTTCCAGTTTAAATCTCAGACTCTAAATACAGACTTTTAACGATATTCGCTGTCTGAATTCTGGTGTGGGGGGAAAAATCTCAGTGAACTTTTGGATGGAAACAGTTGGGCAACACATGCTTCAATTCTAGTTCAGTGCCTCGCAGTTGATCCTGACATGCCCAAGGTTATGCATCTCTCACGATTACACAACTTGTCCATGTGCACGCCATGTTGTTTTAATCCAGGGATCGTGTGCGGCCAATAGGACGGCGAGCCTGTCTTCTGGTTCCTCATTCAGCCAATAAAGTGGCGTCCCTCTGGTTGTGTGGTTTGTGGCAGATTTTAAATCAATTAAGTATGTAATTTGTAACAACGGCCGGGGCTGGTTGAGACGCTAAACAATGGCGATGGGATAACTGGCCCTTAGTGCGCTCTCAATGGGCTTACATTGGGCTGAATTAGCTGGCATATTAATGACCGGAGAGTGAGAGAGAGAAAGAGAGAGAGAGAGAGAGCTACAGCCTTTCAGTGCTCTCAAATCTGCTTATGCAAATTGCCCATGAATTTAGTTCAAAGCAGTGTCTTTAAAGTGCCTTCCCCCTTTTCTTCTAAAACCTTTTCGCTCCAGGACCCAGCACCCACCCCCACCCCCGTGTACACACACACACACACACACTACCGACCTTGATGAGCATGTGACATGAGAAAAGTTAGGGCACTTGTCCTCACTCTCCGTCTGTCTCTTCCTCTCACGCTTTGGCACAGTCTGATCCAGTCGTCCTGGTTTGTGTGGGTATCACTGAATTGGATTGGGCCTCAGCGTGAAGCATTTGAGAGGGAAGAGGAGGGGGGTGGTCGAGGGGGCGTGAGGGGGTGAGATTATTCTGCCAATTGTGATACTGTGTTCCAAATGTGGCATTCAGCAGGGTGGAGAGAGCTGGATCCGTCCAAGTGTCCAAGTTCAGGCCTGTGCTTTAGACAGAAAGACACAGTAAAGGAAAAGAGGTTGGGGTTTGGATCTACAGGAATAGTGCAGACATTCCCCCTAAAACACCCCAACACACACAGACACACACACACAAGCACCCTCTGTCCACCCCACTTCCATTCTCAGTTCGAGGGCCTGAACCCTTTTGTGCACTTTAGGATCTCTTTGAAAAGGCCCTGTCATAATGGTGCAATTGAAATGATACCTTTGACCACAATGGCCCCGCTCTGTTTCTGGGGTGCACCCAGCGCCGCATTGTTCCCTTTATCTCCACTGCTGTTTGGATGCATGCATATAAGCCAAAGCAGAATGAGCCGTTGTAGAACATCGTGTTGTAAAATATTGAACATGATCAAAAGCCTTTGTATCCTCAAGAGTTATGACACTATTATTTAGTTGTAGAGATTAATTCCATATGGTGTAAGTGGCTCTGCGACAATCAAGGGCATAAACTCCAGCACCATTATCATGTCCATTAGGAGGTGGTAATTTATAGGGCCTAAAGACTATAACGGAATAGAAATCAGTGAGGACTACAAGACATAAAACCTGGTTTAGGTAATAATAATAACAATAATAATAATAATAGTAATAACAACAAAACACAAAACAACAATAGTATTAATAATAATAAAAATAATAGCAACAGCAACAAAACAAACAATAACAACAACAATAATAATAATAATAATAATAATAATAATAATTATTATTATTATAAACCATTACCAAAAGAAAACAATAATTTTTGTAATAATTATTAACAAAAACAGTAATAATAACAACAATAATAATCATCATCATAATCATCATTCATATTAATAATATTATTATTTGTGTTATTATTATTTTACACTTATTGTACTTTTCAGTTCATCAGCAGCATTATTATTATTATTAGTAGTAGTAGTAGTAGGGGTGTGTGGGTGTTTTTTAACATATAAAGCAAAAATGTCTTTTAGGTTCATTGGCTTTTTTGCTTTTCAAGTTTATTTTTTATTGTTAAAATTTTAACAACTTTTTCTTTCATTTATTTTATTTATGTTTGTTACTTTTTTTAAATTTAGACTTATGTACTTGTGCTATCTTACCAAAAATGCTTGCATTGATGAATTAGTTATTTTATCAATTATTAAATGCTCTTTAGTATCTAACAATTGTAGATAAGTAAATAATTAAACACACAGACACACATACACAGTCCCATCTTGCTTCCTTGTTTCTCTGGATAAGTTCCACCGTGACCCTCACGCTCATAAAGCTCTTACTGTAGACAATTAAATAAGCAGCAACTGAAAAGCTGCTACTGAACTTCTTGCGCTACTCAATAAGTTTCAGACATGTTTTACACTCCTTGAGCAACGATGACCTTCAAAACTTCTCTGCCCACTCCTTATATGAAGTATTTGTAATTTCTAATGAGTTTCTTTTATATCCGTAATCATTTTGTAATGACTTTCGGATGCTTCAGTAACTCTTTTAATTGGTGTGGGCTTAGTCCTTGTTTCGTACATTATGTGTAAAGTGTGTGAGTCGGTCACCTGGCCTACCTGTCGAGTCTATAATGGAAACCATGCCTTCGTTGTGAGTAGCTTCTCTGTCTTTCTGCTAGTTTATAATTGCCCATAAAAGCAGTGAAGATTCCCAGAGAGAGAGAGAGAGAGAGAGAGTGAGAGAGCGAGGCAGTAAGAGAGAGGCTGAGAGAGAGGCTGAGAGAGAGGCAGTGAGAGAGAGAGGCTCTGGGTGACAGGTCTTCCCTGTCCGTGAAATTCCCAGTGCGATAATTTGTCTTTATGTTGACGGCCTGGTAGCCCCACGCGACGTGGCTACAATAGGAAGGAGGGATGGACCTGTTCTCATCATCCTCCTTCTCTCTGGCCCTCTTGACACTTCTAACCCCCCAAACCCCCTCCTCCCTCCCTTCTTTCCTCCACTAACACCCTTCCACCCCATCACTACCTCCTCTCATCCTAACACAGTATGCAGCCTCCTTTCTCACACCATAACCTAATAATAGAGCTTGTCACACGCCTTGTCCTGGCTACTCCCCCCCACTCTCCCCCCCTTACCTTCCAATGCTAAGAAAAATGCAAAGACTCCATTGTAGTCATTAATTTTCCCATCCTTTAGAGCTGCTCTCAGGCCTCTGCAGTTTGACCCGCCTCACAGCAGACAAGAGCAGGAATCTCTGTCTCTTTCACTCGCACAATGAAATTCCTACTCTTTCTCTCTCTCTTTTTTTAAGTCACATGCTGTGTTTGTGTGTGTGTGTGTGCGTGCATGCATGTCTGTTTATAAATGACATCCCAAAGAAAGAGTGTAAGAAAGGAGTAAATGAAATGCCTAGCCCGGACGCCGATATCGCTGATATATTCCTGTTAACGCCGCTTCATTTATCACGTGCGTACGAGTAACTACGTTTTTCCCTAGCGGATGCACATTTATGAGCACGCTGTGTGAGTGGGCGGTCACTCTCATCAGTTAGATCTGCAAGAGGTCATACATCATAGACTCATAGACCAAAGTGTGTGTGTGTAAGGTTGTGTGTGTCAGCAATGTGAACATGCTTAATTATTTGTCGTGTAATTAGTCAGCGACATGTCAGAGCTGTCAAGGAGACCGGGCAGGCCGGAGAGACATGAGTTCAACGGTGACACGTCTCAAACACACACACGCATGCACACACATGCATGTTGGTGAGTTTTATAGAATATGTGGTCTTGGATTGGGAATTATTTGCCCACTCCTTGACCACGCCTCCTGTCCATGTCCTTTTATAAACTGCACCACATGCCATTTATGCATAAGTACATACAAGTCCCACCTTTCACCCATTCCTATGTACACAAAGCCACACCTCCTGCCCATTCCGATATACACAAAGCTCAGCCCCCTCAAATTTCCATTTACAAAATGCATAGCATGCCATTCAAAACCCCACCCCCCTTTAAATACTGTATACTCAAGCGTATAACCCCACCTCTTACCCATGTACCTATTTACACAAAGCCACACCTTCCATCCATACCTCTGTACACAAAGCCACACCTTCCATCCATGCCATTTATAAAATGCACTACATGGAATTTATGCATACACACACACAAAGCTCCGCCTCCCATCAATTCTCATATACACAAAGCCCCCCCTCCCCCTTCTCTCACCCTTATACACAAAGCCACACCATCCCAAACTATTAGCAGGTACAAAAGGCTACCATGTACACAAAGCCACACCTCCAATCTATTACAATGTACACCAAGTCACACCTCCAATCTATTATGATGTACACAAAGCCACACCCCCAATCTATTACTATGTACACAAAGCCACACCTTTAATTTATTACAATGTACACAAAGTCACACCTCCAATCTATTAGCATGTACACAAAGCCACACCTCCAATCTATTACCATGTACACAAAGCCACACCTTTAATTTATTACAATGTACACAAAGCCACACCTCCAATCTATTAGCATGTACACAAAGCCACACCTCCAATCTATTACCATGTACACAAAGCCACACCCCCAATCTATTACTATGTACACAAAGCCACACTTCCAATCTATTACCATGTACACAAAGCCACACCCCCAATCTATTACTATGTACACAAAGCCACACCTTTAATTTATTACAATGTACACAAAGCCACACCTCCAATCTATTACCATGTACACAAAGCCACACCCCCAATCTATTACCATGTACACAAAGCCACACCTTTAAATTATTACAATGTACACAAAGCCACACCTCCAATCTATTAGCATGTACACAAAGCCACACCTCTCACCCACGCCCATTTTTACATAAGTAAAGTTTCACTTGTCAGCCGTGCTCATGTACACAAAGCCACACGTCCAATCGATTTTTATATATGTTAACATTCACACAGTTACAGAGAGCTTAGCGTGCTAGCTAACATTTCGAGTATCAGGACTAAAGCTAGTTGACAGTTAGCGGTGATGTTGCTCAGTTCCTTGGTCCACACTGCCGCTGTTCACTATCCATGTTCTATCCTACGCTCCACCATAGTCACCGAGGTCCACTGGCCGACTGCTTCAAGGCCCTGTAGCTTCTCCATTCAGACGCTGAGACGGAGTATTATACGCTTTGAATGTAAACCGTCTTTTAGAAGGGGACAGAAACCCAAGACTGCTCTCACACGGCGTTTGTTTGTGCAGATCCGCTGTGTTCCTGCTGATTGAGAAGCTTGTCAATAGCATGAGAGAAGCCGGAGCCATGCTGGCTGTGTCTCTGGACCTGTCTTTAAATTCAGCTGCTATCAGCCATTTGCCAGCTGTCTGTCCCGCAGAGAAAAAAATGCTGTTTTCTATAAACATGATACTGGGGAGAGAGAGAGAGAGAGAATGTGTGTATGTATTGCTGGCAGTTTCTAAAGCCCTTGAGATGCAGTGATGGTAAAACCAAATAACAGTCGAATGTTCTTTCAGTCCTGCTCAGTGCCATGCTGACGCTCAGCAAGCTTATTAAGGCAAGTTTGTCCACATACTGTACCTCAAATGAGAAAGACGGATCGGAAGTAAATGTGCGACCTCATGTGATTTACGTATCGGACTGGCAAAATTTGTAGACCTGACCCTCAGTATACAGTAAAATATGAACTAATTGGGGACTGACCTAAGTCACTAAAATAAACAGGTTTTATACATGTAATAAGGAAAGAAAAACTACAAACAAGGCCTACATGTCAAAGTGAAAGTAAACCCCTTGCTAAGCGTCATTATGGTACTGAGAGGACCAAAAGAACTTTCGACTGCTGTTTGGTTTTACCATCGCTGTGTCTGACTGACCACTGTACAGTGGAATTGGCCCCTCGCATTTGACCGGTCCGTGCAGGGAAACACACATACACACACTAAGGGGCCCGGGGTGCAGTTAGGGGTTAAGTCAAGGCTTGTTCAAGGACACTTTAGTTGAGTCTTGACAGTTATAGGGATCAAAACTTGCTGGTCCCAAGGCTGGTCTCTTTACCACAAGCTTACGGCTGCCTACTTTACAGTGCGATAAAATAAACACAGATAGCATTTGTTTTTCATCAGTATCAAAGATAGTTTGTTGTTTTAAAGATTCCAACTCAACTGTATTCACTAAAAATCAGGAGGGTGAAACAGACATTAGAGAAATTTGTCATGTGACAATTATTTAATGGCAGGTCATGTAGATTTGTTTCAAGACACTCACTAATGTAAGTGAGTGTAATAAGTGTAGTTTACTGCTGCTACCTATACAGTACTGTGCACAGTACAGGTCATCCATCCATCTACTCATCCATCTATACATCCATCCATCCATTCATTCATTAATTCATTCATCCATTCATTTTTACACTCCACTTACACTCACTTCTGTGAACTCTGAGAGAAGGTTCTTGTAAACCCAACCATAGGAGAACCACAGACTGTATTTAACATTAGCTAACATTTGTTGAATGTTTGTTAAAAGTTTTTTTGAATGTTAGTTGAATGTTGAATGTTTGTTGAATTTGTTAAAAGCTAGTTTAATTTGTTGAATGTTAATTGAATGGGTTAAAAGTTTCAAGAACATTTAAATGGGAAAAATAGGTTAATGTTTTATTAGGAAGTTCACAAAAACAATCCAAATGTCATATACCATACACATCGATCAGCCATAACATTAATACCACCTGCCTTGAACATGTCTGACCTCTGATCTGTTGAGAAACAGGCTCCACAAGACCCCTATAGTTGTGCTAACCACTGTATATTGGGACACGCCCCACAAGACCTGTTGTTTTGGACACGATGTGACCCAGTCGTCTAGACATCAGACTTTATCAGAGCCTCTTCAGCCTTGATTATCACATTGCAGTGTCACCACTCAAGGGGTGTGATGCACTAGTATTAGACATTATGTGACCAGTCAGTTCTCGAAGTTGATGTGTTGGAAACAATGCAAATGGACATGTGATGTCTAGACGACTGGGTCAAAGCGACTCCAAAACACCAGGGCTTTTGTGGTGTGTCCTAGTATACGGTGGCTAACACCTACCAAAACCAGTGAACAGGGTCTCACTGATGTGCCTGAGGTCCCACAGAAGATCCACAGAAAGATGTGTTGCTCCCAGATGTTCTTGGTCCCAGATACCACACAGCACCTTTAGACGTCTTGTGGTATAAATGATTTGACAGGTCAGAGCTGTTTTAATGTTATGGCTGATCGGTGTATGTTTAAAGCACCTGACGTCTCGTCCTGGTATGATTTAATGACTCTTTTCTAGATGAATATATCTAACACACACACACACACACACACACACACACACACACACACACTACGACCACTACTTAAACTGGGCCACTCTTCTAACCTAATGAATTAGCTAATTAATCAGACTCGACCCTCTCCTGCTGCTCAAGCACTTGTTTATATAAGAGACACGAGCTCTGACCGATCTCCCTCAAGGGCCATTTGCGCCATCTTCAACCCGTAACATTAAATAAATATCATTTTTCTCAGCCGCATTAACGCCACAGTAATTAGCCACACGCTCCCCAAGCGCACTCACGCGCCTTTGATTTGGGCCGCGCACAGCGGAGGTCCATCGGAGGAGCAGGGCGGCGGCCTCGTCATTATCCCACTGACAGCAGGCCCAATTTACACACTGTTTTTTTTTTTCTTCTTCTTCTTATCTTCATGCCTCGGAGGGACAAAGCTCATTTTGGCACAGTGTAGAAATGAGAGTGGTTAAAAAAAAAGGGTATCGGGGCTCATCTCGTCCATTTCTGTATTCATTCCCTCGCTCTTCGGCGGTGAGCGTTATCGGGGCTGATGCATCGCCATCACATGGCCGCCGTTTTCTATTTCGTTATTACTTTATTTCATTCGCTTCGACTTTTCATTCTCTGACAGATTGCACGATCCGTTTGACTGTTTCATTCATCTGGACCTGTGGGTGCAAACAGCCGTTACAGTCGATATTGGAAAAATTGGCAACGGTCAGCAATGGTGCCTCTTCCTTTGTCTCTATCTTTATTTCTCTCTCTCTCTCTCTCTCTCTCTCTGTCTCTCTCTCTCTCTCCAGGCCGTAATAGTGCTGGAATGTTGGGATTGCTTAATGGTTTCGGCGTTTGCGAGGGGAATTAAATTCTGCATCTGCTTTCCGAGGCGTTAATCTCGCCGTCTCACGTTCCGTCTGCTCTGACGTGTGTGTAGGAGATAATGGTTAAACGGGCCGGGGCCGAGCTGAGCCCGTCAAGCAGGAACCCCCCACCCCCACCCCCGTTATTGCCTTTATAATTACATAATTAACTTTTTGTCTCTAATCGTTACGAAGGTAATGGTGCCGTTAAAACAGGGCCCGTGCCGTGCACAGAAAACTAAATCAAAAATCAATAATCCATACGATGCCATTACGAGTCCGGGAGGAATCGCAACAGAAGAGTGCTGTTTTTCTTTTCTCTCTGGCTCATCCCCCACTTTTTTTGTCTCCATCTGGAGTAAATGAAGCTCGCTTGAGTGTGTGGTGTTATCTGCTATAGGGAGAACGCTAACAGAGAGAGAGAGAGAGAGAGAGAGAGAGAGAGACGACCAAGCAGCCAGGTGCCCAGGGAGGGAGTGAGAGAGAGAGAGTGAGTGAGTGAGAGAGAGAGAGAGAGAGAGACATGACCAGGCAACCAGGTGCCCAGGGAGGGAGAGAGAGAGAGCGAGAGAGAGACAGAGAGAGAGACATGACCAGGCAACCAGGTTCCCGAGAGAGAGAGAGAGAGAGAGATGAATGTGAGGAGGTGAGAATAAGGATGGAGTAAAGAAAGAGAGAGAGACATGACCAGGCAACCAAGTGACCAGAGAGAGAGAGGGAGAGATGAATGTGAGGAGGTAAGAATAAGGATGGAGTAAAGAAAAAGAGAGAGAGAGAGAGAGAGAGTAAACGGTGATCACAAATAGCTCAATAAATTATCCGTGGCCTCTCTCGCCACCCATTGTAGGCCGATTGACCCGCTCCGAATGAATTCCATTTCCCCCCATGGTTCCCTCCTTATTTCTAATTTACATTGTGATCATATATGTCTGAAAAATGATATCGTAAAAAAGATGAATGTACTAATTACCCGCTCTCTTATCTCTCTCTCCCCCTTGCTCGCTCTCGTCTTCGAGCGCGAGGCCCGTCACAGCGTGTAAGTGCGTCACTTATTTCATACTGACAGGTGTAATGCATTCACAAAAGTGCATCATAAATACAGCAGAGGTTCAGCTTGGTCACCTCGAGCTCACCACCACACCTCTCTGTCTCACACACACACACACTCACACACACACTCGGGAGTCAAATGGATGGTTGACAAACATTTCTCCGGTGACGAATTAGCCCTCGTGGCGTCAGAGCAGAATGAGGTTTTTGACCTGGTCACTGAAGCATGATTATATTTTCTACATATTCCGGCCATCGATTTCCCGAGCTGAGAGCTGTGTGTAGTGGAGCAGTAACCTGCCGCCTATAATGAGGAAGCACAGCGAGGCCGTAAACACACTTCGCGAATGAGGCTGAACAGTGTGTGCTGTCAGATTTAAATGAATGCTCCTCTTAGATTGAGGCAGAGTTGGTATAAAGTCCACCACTACACCACTTACTTTTTTTTATTAGTATTATTTTAGCATTTTTAGCTTCATAAACTCCAACAATGCATGGGTGTGTGTTTTTTTTTTTTTTTTTTATACTTTCATACTTTTACTTCTCGCTCCTATGGACTATCAATGAAAAAACGTTCAGCCTATCATACAGAGATCCCAAAGTTTAATTCCCACAGCCAGTGGTTAACAGTTATCTTGAAGTCTCTGGGTTACTGACCAGAAGGTCAAGGGTTCCACCCACAGCACCACCAAGCAGCCACTGTTGGGCCCTTGAGCGCGACCTTTAACCCTCTTTACTCTATCAGCTCGGTATCGTAGCTCACCGTGTGCTCTGATCTCATCTTGCTAAAAGGATTTTACTGTCCTGTAATGTCTATGTGTAAAAAATACAGACTTCCGCTCATGTACATACTCAAACACAACAGTTAAAGGAGGTTTTATAGGAAAATAATCGAATTATTTGTTTCTTCATTACCAGGACAGAAAGTGTTGTTTTCTTTTTACACAGCATCAAACTGACAGGGTATAAACTGCATTTATTAATAAACACGTGAATGTCATATTTGGATCTTTTTATGTACGTGTAGTGCTGTGGAAGTTTTGTGATTCATATCTGTACTTAACTATCATTCCACCTCCTGAACAAATCCTAAATCTTCCTCTATTACTGTTACAAAATAAAATGCAGCTAATCATGTTACTGAAAAATTCGGAAAACAGAAAACACCTTCTTGTGGTAGAGAACTTTACAAAAGTGGCCACAGGGCCACGTAAACGAAGCTCTTTTGGGGATTAAATATCAGCGAGACACAGGCGCTCAAAAACGCTGCACCGTAAAACACAATATAGACACACAGATGTCGCAAAATACACACTTTACTGCAGTCGTTTTGTTATTGGATGACATGTTAAGGTGTCGCACACACATACGCAGCCATGGCCTAGTGGTTAGGGAACGGGTCCCGCGACCGGAATGGCAAGACACTTAACTCCCCCAACTGCTCCCCGGGCGCCGTGGTTTGGGGCTGCCCCCCTGCTCTGGGCAATTGTGTTCACTGCCCCCTAGTGTTCACTGCGGAGGTCACATTCCTCTGTGTGCAAGCACAGTTGGCAAATAGTTCACTTTCTATCTTTTGGTCATTCGATTTTCATTTTAGAAACAGAAATAAACAACATGTTCACGCGTTATCACAAAAAATTACAGACATCTCTATTAAACACATAACATACCCATTATGACAAGCTAACAATGTTTTACTGTATTTTATTTGTAACTGCACTCTGGCCCTCTGAAAGACTGAGAAACATTGAGTTGGCCCTTTGGATAAGACGTTTGAGGACCCATGTTGTAGCCGCTCTCGTCTGTCCACACACATGTAAACACACAAAGTTAAAGTCCTTAAAGTCTGGATTCTCCTGGTCCTCCGTGCCTGTCACCCAGGACAGAGAATCAGTATTGATCTCTAATACAGTGTGTGTGAGTGTGAGGATGAAAGTAGAAAGCGAAGACTTAAGTGCTCTCAGAGTGTCGGAGGGTTAAGCACCTTGTCTCACATAAACTATTACAGCCAAAGTTTTGTACCCTAACACACTCGAATCACTTAATTGGAAACTTATGTGTGTCTGACATTGTGAGTCAAGGACGGAGAACAGAGCTACCACAAGCTTTCTTCTCTTCTCTTTCCATCTGTGTGTCTTGTCCAATAAAAGTCATGTGACCTGTTCGCTACAGCTTTGATCACAGGTATTAGAAACACAGCAACGGGCTGGAAATGTTATATCGAAGGTGTCCGTCATGAAATTGAGCAAATTTGTAAATATATAAAATAGTTAAAAAAAAAAGAAATATAATAATAATAATAGTAATAATAATAATAATAATATAAAGAAGAGTTTTTTTCTGATTATGCACTTTTTATATAACAAATATAACATTATTAAGACATATTTACTAATTTTAAGGTTAAAATGTTTCAACCTTAATTAGTTACTGAAACAAAAAAGATGTATATGTTAATTAAATAATAACGTTTCAAGTAAAACATCTAAAAATAGGATTAATAATTTAATAAAAATAATATTTGATATCAGATATCAGCAAATATCTGTTTAATTATAATTAATTAATGACCAAATTCAACTTAAATTAACTGATTTATCAAATAAAATGTAGTTAGAAATATTTTGGATGTTAAAGTTTTTTTTTTAATTAATTCATACACCCCTTTCTGTAATATCTAACTAGTTTGACTGCAGACATTAATAGAACATTAATAATATAAGGGAGCTTTAGATTTAACTACAAACTGCAGTTTGTGCAAAGTGCAATTTGTCATTCTTACATAAATCAAATCAAGTTATTGCTGGTAAATGAACACGTCATGCTGTTGTGGGAGAATAACCCACTTTGTGGTGGTAGAGAGTGAGTCTGTTTTGTGTCTGTATCACTCCATCGTGCGTTATACCCTCCATGTTTCCGTACCGATCAGCTAGTAATGCTGTACAACAGCTGTCAGCAATGCTTCCTGAACGAGACTTTTTTTATAGTCCAAACTTCCTCTTGCCTTTCTCTCTTTATCTGTAGCCTCATGTCATCCGCTGCACCCTTGCCCAAGGGGGTGTGCACGTGCCCTCTCCCTAGAGTCCTGCACCTGGGCAGGGGGCTGAGACGAGTGTGTGTGATTAATGGGATGGGGATAGAGCCGGAGCAGGAGCAGGACCTGGGCTGATGAATGAGGGCCAGGGTGTGGGTTGATAAGACATGGCCTATGAATCTGTTCCACTTCAACACTCGCTTTGATCAGTGACAAGTAAGGCCAGAGACAGGCCTGCCTGAGCATCTGTCCAAACAAACAACATACACACATGTGAGTGTGAGTGTGAGTGTGTGTGTGTGTGTGTGTGTGTGTGTGTGTGTGTGTGTGTGTTCACACACAAACACTTGCCTCACTGACAAGGCTGGGCAGAGTATCTGAGAGAGAAAAGAGGGAGAAGGAGAGAAAGGGAGGTGTGTTTTAGAGCCCAGATTGAGCAGGTAAGATATGAGCCATGAAAGTCTGTATGACAGCAGGCCAGAGGCCTCAGCCTGGCCTGTGAGAACCCATTACACACCACTGGAGCCCTGTGCAGCTGTCTCACACATACACACACCTCCGTTTGTGAGCCGTGCCACTACACTTGCGTCACCGAAATATCTGAAGGGCTTCTCTCTCTCTCTCTCTCTCTCCCTCTCTCTCCCTCTCTCTCATTCTCTCTCTCTCTCTCTCTCGTTCTCGCTCTCTTCTTCCTGACATCCTACACCATGCACTTGTGCTGGACAGTACTCTCAGGACAAAGGCCAGACACAGTATGTCACTGCCACCTCCTCAGTCCCCCAAACAACATTCTAACATAGGAATTCATCTCAATTACAAAACACTAACAGTAAAGTGCAATAAATAATAAGAGTCAAAAGATAAGTTATGTCCGCTTCAGACACAAAGGGCTGTATTCAGAAGTGGCGACTATGAAAGTGGACATTGTGGGAAATCTTTTTTTTCTGTGTCAAACTTGAAACTGTAAGAACAGTTCTTAATATATACAATAAAACTTTATTTCCCGAAAAGGAGATAACAATAAAACTTGAAAAAAAATGGTGCATACTCAAATTCAGAACTTAACTTCAGAGGTTACATCAAAATTTAAAGAAGAAAGATTCTGTGCGAGTCAGAACTTATAAAGTAACATTGTATAGTAACATTAAAGGTTTAGTAAGGTTTATAAAGTAACATTAAATATTTTATTAGAAAAATTCCTTAGCAATTAAGTAAGAAAGTTAAAAATTTGCATGGAATAATTTTCTCATTCTCAAAGACAGATAAACTTCTAATTCTCAAAAAATTAACCTCAAATGTTGCTATAAAATGTACAAATGTTCCAAACTTTTTTTTGTAGAATTGGAAAATTTACACAGAAAACCTTCCTCATACTGTGTCAGAACTTTAATGTCAAAGTTATATAACAATGTACATATTGAAAAAATGCTGACCAGACTCATAGTCAGAGCCTTAAATATTAAAAAGTAACATTAAAATTTTCCTTCTTGTTAGAATTGCCATATTTTTATAGAAAAAGTTCCTCTTAGAGTTGTAACTTAAACTTTAAGGGTTAACATCAAGTGTTCAGCATATTTAGAACTGGAACTTAAATTCAGATGTTGCTTTAAGATGTATGTACCAAATGTTTCTTATTAGAAACGCCAATTTTATTAATAATTAATTTACATAGGAAAACTTCAGTACTAAAATAAGTGGAAAATTTTCTTCGTTCTGAAGCTTGAACTTAAGTTCAAAAATTGCTCTAAAATGTTCATAACTTTACTTCGATTTTTTATAACATACCTATGTTATGTATTATTAACAAAGGAAAACAGTATATTATTAATAATTGAAAAAAGTTATTATAATTGAATAGTAATAATTGAATATAATTGAAAGTAATAATTGAAAGAAAAGTTCCTCCTACGCAAACCTTAGGTTCAAAAGTTAAGTCAAAACTGCACAGAAAAAGTTGTTTGTACTCAGAGACAGAACTTAAGTTCAAACGTTACATCATAATTTAATAACTAAGTGTATTAAGTTCAGAATCGTATGCAATGTTTATTTTCCACTCAGTATACGTAACTCTCGGCTAACTTCAAAGCGGTCCGAAGCTACGCCTGAGCTCTGAATAGCGGCATGCTATGCTAATTTCTGTATTAAACCCCTCGCTAAGCATCCGTAAATCAACACAGCAACATGTGGATGTTCATCATGTCCTGAACTGACATTTAAAACTCATTCTTCTCAGCATTTCATTTCATGCCTATTATTAGGAATCGGTAAAGATGTTCATAACGAGAGGAACGTAGTGCGGAAGATTACCTTAATCTTCTGAATACGCAAGAAATCCTCTCTTGTCTTAATTTCTGTGAAGCATGCAGTGTTGATCTGTAAGTCTCTGAGCAGACAGATGGGAAGGATGTGGGAAGAAATTCTCACTGTTAAACAGAACACTTTCATGTTCTTCTCTCTTTTTTACAGCAGTCTGTTCTGTTTAAATCTTAAATCCTCATATCCTCTAAAGAAATTACCCGAGATACCAGACAGACAGACAGAGAGAGAGAGACAGAGAGAGAGAGAGAAAAGAATGAAAGAAAAAAATATCCCAGTGGAGATTGGAAAAGCAATAATAACCTATTTAATTTATACACTTAAAATTATTTTATGCTCAGCAGATACACTCCGGGACCTTATTGGCATTTAAATGATTACCACATTATACTAATCCGTTTTCAGAAGAAATTTTCCAGCTCCTCATTTGCGCAGCTAATTGAGCAGAGCATTAAAGTTGACTTAAACAGAGGGAACGCGTCTGCCTTTCCTTTTTCAATCTGCACTCGCTTTTCTACTTCATTTCCTTTCAAACTTCCCCTACAGCTGGGTGGGGCAAATGTATCTCTTTCCAAATCTACTGACAGTGAAACCATTTGACTTCAGTCACATTACAAAAGCACAGTGTGTTTCGTCTTAATTAATATCCACGGACAGTTACTGCCTGTGTACACCATAGCACGGTTGAGTGCCTGATTCTGATTGGTCAGGTGATTTGATTTTGATTATTTCAATTATTGGGTACTAATTGGTCAAATAATTAGATTCCTATTGGTTAAATGGTTTCCTTTATATTGGTCAGACGATTTAACTCTGATTGGTCAAATGAATCAATTGCAAGATAAATTGATTCCAGTTGGTTCGATGATTTGATACTGATTCCTCAGATGATTTGATTCTGTTTGGTCAAATGAATTGATTACAAATGAATCGATTCCAGTTGGCCAGATGATTTGATACTGATTCCTCAGATGATTTGATTCTGTTTGGTCAAATGAATTGATTACAAATGAATTGATTCCAGTTGGCCCGATGATTTGATACTGATTCCTCAGATGATTTGATTCTGATTGGTCAAATGAATTGATTACAAGATGAATTGATTCCAGTTGGTCCGATGATTTCATACTGAATCCTGAGACGATTTGATTCTGATTGGTCAAATGAATCGATTACAAGATGAACTGATTCCAAGTGGTCCGATGATTTCATACTGATTCCTCAGGCGATTTGATTCTGAATGGTCAGATTAGTCAGACGCTGATTATTTTTCTGGACAGTAGGTCTGGCTATGTCAGTGAACTATCCAGTTCCAGTATCATTAATGTTTCCTCTTGATATGTTATTGTTTACATGATGTTGGTCATGTGGTGGAGTTTCATGTGAAGATACATTTTTAGAAAGAGTTTCCAAATGCCAGCACTTTATTACAGTCAGAGGCGAAGCTTCACATTACTATCGAATTCTCTGCATCAGCCTCAGTAAGCATGATATATATACAGAGAGAGAGAGAAAGAGAGAGAGAGACGTAGAGACGCTGACCTTTGGATGAAAATGTCAGTGCTCCTGTACCTGTTTGGTGAATGTCCACTAGATAAAGCCCTATACAACGTAAATCATCAACATGACACCACTAAGCATGGCAGATCATTCCTTATCCCTCTTACTTATTTGATGGAATTCACTGAAATGGTTTTCCATGAGCTCATAGTGGATTAAGGGTCCACTAGCCTTCTCCAGATCAGAAACCTGAGAAACATTCCTGGTGCATACCGCTGTACTTTGTGGCCACTGGGACTTTCCTTCCTTGTAGATTTTGTTTACTGCGAAGTAAAAGCTTGCTGTCGTCTAGCGGTAACCTGATGCTTTTGACAGTGTTCAGGTCCGTACAAAGAGTTACAGATGATAAGATTGTGTAGGTTCAGCCACTGGGAGGAAAACTCTAGGCTTTCAAATTAATCTGAAAGAAAAAAGCCTTACTTATCTGTGGGCATATCTCGAGGACGTCTACGGCTGCCTCCTGTGACTTCAGTAGGTTTAGTTTTTTTGTAGGTTATCTAAGAACTGGACCTGCAGTGCACATAGTACAGAAATGTAGAAATAGCTTTAAAATGGCTCAAATAGTAAAAAAGAAAAAAAAAACACGTGAAAACCTAATTAGCTGCCTTTTTTATGAATTAGTTATAATAATAATAATTATTATTATTATTATTATTATAAAAACAATTTTATGATACCACCACTACCATAAATGTTCCTATACGGTTGGAGTGTTTAATAATAATAATAATAATAATAATAATAATAATAATAAACAAGGTCAACACATATAACAGGGCAGTAGCAGGAATCAGTATCGTGGAACAAGAGCCGAGGACAAGTAAAAACAAAATAGCAGCATTGCTTCAGGCACACACCAGCAAGGTTAAAGTGAAGACAGGTGAAACCTGTAGAGCTGTATTAATAAACACTAGGGCTGTGTCCGAAATGCCATACTCTCATACTAGTTAGTATGCGACACGATGTAGTGCGTCTGAATACCTAGTTCGTATCCAGTAGTATGTGAAAGGTTCCTGGATGTCCTACCGGGTCAGGAGAGATTTGCTAGTACGCTCCTGCAGCACACTATCTGAGCCTGACATATCCCATAATTCACTGCAGGCGAACTGAGAGCCTGTTTTATCTGTAAACCAGACGGAGCGAGTTTATGATTATCAGTGTAGGCGGAGCCGAGGAACATTTTTAATTACAAACTATATTTAAAGTGAATTAAAATTGAAATTATAAAAAATAATTGTGTGACATCTCAGGTCAAAGGTTGTTGGTAAGATGGCACATCAAGTGCATCCGTGGTGGTGTGCATACTACACGCTCGCATACTAGAAGTGTATATTAGTTTAGCTAGTAAGCAGTAGTAAGTAGTATTCAAGTACACCATTTCGAACGCAGCCAAAGTCAGAGACTGGATGCGACCGTCTCGCTTGGCTGCTGGGGCTTCGGGAAAATGTGGTTCGCAACGATGGGCCCCTGGATGGAGCATGGCAAGGCTAAAATCCTAACAGTTCCCTTCAAAGCCACGCCCACAAAACACTGGTCTAGGCCAGGACACTGTTCAAGACACCTTAGGAATTTATATGTAATGCTCTGATTGGATGGATGTTGGGGCATAAATAAATAAAATCCATGAGTTTCGAATTAAACTCATCACCTGGTAATAATTTGACTGACCCCTGATATTATAATCTGCTCTGATCTATTTGTCCATGTCTCCATCAACTCTTTACCTCTCTTCCTCCCAACCTTCAGGGATGACATTTACAAAGATGACTGAATGCAAAGAGCTCGCTTAAATAGTGTGAAAGGAGTGAATGAAAAGGAAAGCAGAAAGAGGGGCAGGGAAGAAGGAGAGGGTGAAGTGGCTGGTTAATGTATACACATGACTAATATCTCTCTCTGCAGGTGCCTCAGTCGGGCAAAAACTGTAAATAGTGTGCACAGCGGCATGCTAAACGAAACCCGACTGCTTCAAATGTGCCAGCAAGACAGGAGCCTACCAGGAAGAGTGGAATCCCTTTCATGCTAAAGCTAATTGACCTATCTTACAGAGAGAGCGAGAGAGAGTAAGGGAAAGAGAGAAAGTGAGGGTGAGAGAGTGCATGAGAGAGAGAGAGTGAGTGAGAGAAAGAGAGAACGAGAGAGGGGGGTGATAGAGAGAGCGTGAGAGAGAGAGAGCAAGAGAGAGAGACCGAGAGAGTGAGCGAGCGAGAGAGTGAGGGCAAGAGAGAGAGAGTGAGGGAGTGAGCGAGAGAAAGAGAGAGAACGAGTGAGAGGGGGGTGATAGACAGCGAGAGAGAGAGCGAGAGATGTGAAAGAGATAGAGAGAGAGTGAGAGAGAAAGAAAGAGAGAGGTTCTGTGTCTTGTTTGACATACTAAAACTGTAGACAGTGCAGTATACGGTGATCGATATCCGGTGCAGCCCATTAAAACCTACAAATCATGTTCATTTCCTTACTGTGGACTCGTGAGTCATCAGTGCATTACACTGTACATCACAGCACTGTTGAATTCTTGATTCTGATTGGTCAGAATGTGTCTCTGTAACAGCAACTATGACAGTAGATCTGGCTACTGAGTCTGGGAAGTAGTTAGGGGTTCAGGAGCACTGCAGTAATGTCATGATGGTCCTGGGGATGGATTGATGGGTGGGTGTATGGATGGATGGATGGATGGATGGATAAATAGAAAAATTAAATAGATGGATATACAAATAAATGGATGGATAGGTAGGTAGGTAGATCGGTGGGTGGATGGATGGATGGATGGATGGATGGACTACTACTGTATATAAACTGTATACTATGATGGATGGATGGATGGAGCTACTGTATATAAACATAAATTTATATTATGTTAGCATTTATGTATCTCTGACATGTTAAGTATAGGACATGCTACAGACATGTCTAGTGCTCTTTACAGCTAACATTAGCACAGTTTATGTGTCCTGCCTGCTAAATCCGGGCTAGCTAACATTATATTAGCGGTAACATACAACATACATACAGAAAGTAAATTATCCTAGCTGGACGTGACAACAGAAAGAAATATTGATAAAATATAAAGTAAAAGGGGAAAATACAAAACATTGTTTTAGCTAGTTTTTAGCTAACAGGTTTGTCATTGTTTTTTTAATTACCGTCTGATTAGCATAATTATTTATTTTAGATATGTATGTGAAACGTAAAGTCTACGGCGACGTTGTGTCTCAGTTTTATTTCCTACACCGTATCTGAGATGACGTAATTATCGTAGTTCAGTCTGGAACCTGTACCTCTAATTAAACCTCACGTCTAATTGACTCAAATGGCAGAATCTACATCATAAATCCACCCCCCACCCCCCAACCTTCAAACTCTGGCATGTAACTCTGTCAAAACACACACACACACACACACACACACACACACACACACACACACACACTCACACACTTCACAGACTTCACAGACCAAAGGGTCAGAGGTCATCAGATGTTGTAATTGGCCCGCATTTTTGCATTCTTGTCTTGACACAATGTAGATGACATGCTGTCATAATAAATGTCACAGGGGTGTCACAGAACATGAACACAGGGTTAATGTGTTACCGTGGGACCAAATGCACAAGATCGTTCTTCATTCAGATGAAAAAAATGAAAATCCACATATTTAATTTGTCTAAACTATAATATAATTAGTCTGTGTGTGAGTGTGTGTGTGAGCGTGTGTGTGTGAGCGTGTGTGAGTGTGTGTGATTGTGTGTGTGAGGGAGTATAGATTTATGTTTGCACATGCTCGAACTGACCTAAAGCCCCTGTTTTTGTGTGTAATTCATAAGCGCCAATGAGGCTGTGACCTGCCCCGGGGGTCGTCCTCAGAGTCACCACCTTCACATATGGCGGCATCAAAAACACAGAGGCGTGAAAAGCATCCATTAAACCATGGGCACAGATTGAAGACATGATACAAGCTAATGAAGATGAAGGTCAACGGTCGAGCGTAGTCCTTTTATTGTGATGGACATATAGAGCCAACATTCATGATTTATGAATCCTATTTATGTACTCATATTTCCTTCATCAGGTGACCCAGCTGCTGTGGGTACTATGTTAAAATTATGGCTGATTAATATATATATATCTGTCTATCTGTCTATCTGTCTGTCTGTCTATCTATATATTTATCTGTCTATCTGTCTGTCTGTCTATCTGTCTGTCTGTTTCTTTGTTTATTATTATAACACTAATAATTTTTGTAATGTTAGAATATTTAACTTGTTTAAATATTTTCGTTTAGTCTTTCTTTCTTTTTTTTTTTTTTTACATGTTTTTTTCCCGTTTTACAAATTTGGTTTTTGGTTTTGTTTTTTTCACGCATTTTTAACCAGAGCAAAACGTGATTTTATATATATATATATATAAATATGAGCTGTTACACAAAGACCTGCCAAAACAGGTCTGACCCATTGGACTCCATTAGACTTCTGAAGGTGTTCTTTGGTATTTCGCACCAAGACATTAGCAGCAGTTCCTTTTCTGAATCTTCTGTTGGACGGACCAGACCGCCAATGAGCCAGTTTACCAGTTGTCCTTCACTGGACCACGTTTGGTAGATATTAACCACTGTATACTTGGACACACCTCACAGGACCTGCTGATTTGGGGATGCACTGACCCAGTCGTCTAAACATCACAAAATTTGGTCCTGGACAAAGTCACTGAGATCAAATGATCTCATTACAGTACATGTAATTGGCAGCATGTCATCAGTCAGTTCTCAAAGCTGATTGTGTTGGAAGCAGAAAAAAAGGACTTTGACCAGGACCTGATGTGTAGACGACTGGGTCTTCTCCGAAACAGCATGTCCTGTGAGGTGTGTCCTAGTATACAGTTGTCCAAGGAAGGACAACCAGTGAACCAGTGACATGGAAGACCAAACCTGCGATGACTAGGGTGTGACGGCTGGACTGTCTGGTCTGCTACCAAAGGAGATGTAGAGAAGTATGTGATACCACAGAACATCTTCAGAGGTCTTGTGGACTCCATGCGTCAACAGGTCAGAGATGTTTTTGTTGCTAAAACTAGCAGGCTAGTCACGCGAGAATGTACAGTACGTCTTTTCGTTCAACAAGTGTGAAGCTTGTTGTTTGCAGACATTTTTGTAAATTCTGTTTTCTCTGATTTCTTGGTAAAATGTTTCCTAAGCTGAGAGAGAATGAGAGAGAGAGGATGGTGAGGAAATGTGTCTTTATTCCAGCTATAACACAGATGAGAGCAGAATCTGTTGTCAGTACTGCTGTTACTGGGGTTTATTACATGGATGAGACACGCAGTAGCTACAGGTACAGTTACGGAGATACCTGGTGATAACCCCGCCCCACACTCGCTTCTGTAAACCCACCCTTTAGCCATATACAGTCACTTGTTTTGGAGGTGTGGCTTTTATAGAAGGCCTAAAGTAATGTGGTTTAATATGTAAAAAAAAAACTCCTGCTTGTGTCTCCAAATTCCAACCCGCCAGCATTAAATTATATTATTCTTTAATGATAAACTCTGATTGGTCATTTTTTGAAAAACAGCAGCTCTGACTGTTGAGAAAGTAAAAAACAAGAGACAACGGTTAACAGCAGGCGTGATATAAGTGATAACAAGAAGTAACTTGCATTTTTGTGGTTATTCCACAACCTTAAACATAACAATAAAAAAGTAATAATAGCAAAAAATCACTAAAAATAGAAATAGACGAAATGTGATGTGGGATAAAAGGAATAAAGCGTCATGCTGCTGTATTAATAAACTGTGACATGGTGGTGGTGAAGCTCCCGATTCACGTCAGCCAGGATCATATGAATCCCAACGTTAAAAATAACGACGGGCGAAAAAAATTCCGATCTCTTCCCGATCGTTTCCTTTCGTGTGGACGTTACATCGGAGCCAAATCTCGGCCGTTATTTCCACAGCAACTGTAAATTGAACAATCGTTCTATTTTGAGTTTCATCGAACAGGAGCGTGGTGTGTCTTCCTCATATTTATCTGTCCACTGGGACGCTGCTGGGCTAGCAGAGCGAGCTCCACCCTGATCTGGGGGTCTGGAGAAACGGGACCTGCATCATGCCCTGTGTCGAGCTTAGGGCACACACACACACACATACACACACACACATATACACACATACATACATACATATCCTCAATTTCAGACAATAGAACTGGAACATTTTCAGGACTATTCACAGCAGGTCTAACCCTAAAATTTATGTGTGTGTGTGTGTGTGTGTGTGTGTGTGTGTGTGTGTGTGTACGTACTTGTGTTCTCAGCAGGACTACTCCTCCACAGTAGGCAGGAAACCCCACCAGTCAACTCCACTACCCGCCAGCAGTGACAGGATACACTGCCTGCCAAGTGAGCGCAGTGGGTGAACGGTCATTATACTCTCTCTTTTTCTCTCTCTCTCTCTCTCTCTCTCTCTCTCTCTCTCTCTCTCTCTCTCTCTCTCTGTCTCTCTCTCTCTCACTTTCTCTTTGATACTGAATGAAACAGAGACCGAAACTATAATACAACATAGATAGATAGATTAATCTCTGGCTGTATAACTTTTTTCTATCTATCTATCTATCTGTCTGTCTGTC
>JAOVVF010000036.1:4191856-4204915 GCA_028565595.1 Duopalatinus emarginatus | reverse complement strand
GTCTGTCTATCTATCTGTCTGTCTGTCTACATCTTTGTTATTATTATAACACTAATAATTTTTTAAATGTTAGAATATTTTACTTGTTTAAATATTTTCATTTATTTTTTCTTTTTCATTTTAAATTTCATTTTTACATATTTTTTCCCACCGTTTTACAAATTTGGTTTTTAGACACTTTTGGTTTTTCACGCATTTTTAACCAGAGCAAAACATGATTTTTTCCCCCCAATATTTATTTATTATTATTTTAATAATTTTGCATATTTAATGTTATGTTGTTACATTTTCCTTATTATTTATTTTCCACTATTCCTTTAATTCCTGATACACCACTATACAGTAGTCCATGTGCTGTTCAATTGCATCCTTTGCCCACATAATGCCAAGACATAACATGCCAACATGTTGAACCGCACCTTCACACGTCATCATGTATTACTCACATAATCACGTCCAAAAAAAAAACTAAGCTCTTCCATGTATGTGTATGTGCTTTTTTTCCTGTAAAGAACATCTAAAATTCCTGTATGGAGTTTCTAGTCAGGTCCGAATACACATCGGGGACGCGGAATGGTCGGCGCTCACACACAGCAGATGAAAAAGTGGAAGCTGGTGTGCGGCAGCATGCAAGACGTTTTGAAAGGGTCTGCCATGTCTGCTTTTGTGTTAGTGTAGCATGTTTTCTGCTATTGACAGAAGCCCTGAGTGGCGTTTGCAAGGGGATTTGATAAGAGCTCCCAGACAGATTTACACACTCTCTCTCTCTCACTCACACACACACACACACACACACACACACACACACACACACACACACACAGACGTACACACGTACAGACTCTGATATCGTCCACTGCGACAGAGAGATAGAGAGAAAAGAGCTCTTGAAATCCACCATGTCTGGAGATGTCGACGTGAGTTCAACACGATTAGATAGGACTGTGTTTCTTACGTTTCGGGGTTTTTTTTTTTTGTTTTGTTTTTTTTCTTGAAGTTTTTGCCTCTGTTTGCTGTCTGGGTCGTGCTGGCAAGCCAGATTTCACGCCATAAACACTCCAAGGACGTGTCAGACACAGTCAGAAGTCGACTCGCTGAGTGTATCATGTTAAACATGTTTTAATGGTTACTTAAGTAAGTCAGTAAAAAGAAAGAAGGAAAGAAAGAAAGGAAGGAAGGAAGAAAGACGTCCTCTATAATAACTGTTCCTGTTGTTTTTGTTGTTCTGCATGTATTTCATTCATCGTCAGGCTCATGATTGACATCAAGCTACTAGTTATGCTACACAGACATGTGGTTAACGTGTCACTCTTTGTGTGGGTGTGTGTGTGTGTGTATGAGAGAGAGAGAAAGAGACTGTGTGTGTGTGTGTGTGTGAGAGTGACTGTGCAGAGCAGCTGTTGCTGGTGCTTGACAGATTGTGTGTGTCTTTCAGACAGAGGGTCTTGTACTTGTTGTGTTAACACTAACCCTACACAATAATCTGGCCCTTGTAAAGCAGGTAGCGCCTACACAAAAACGCCAGTGTCCAACATGCTAATGAAGATGGGGAGGGGCCAGGAATGGATTTAGAGAGAGAGAGAGAGAGAGAGAGAGAGAGAGCGAGAGAGAAGACAGGAAGGAGGGGTTGAAGGGCGTTCGGTTTCTTGCATCGCTGCGTTCTGGAGAGTCGTCTTAAATTGTCACAATACAAATTAGCCGTGGCTCGAAAACAGAGAAACGGCGACAAATCCCGATCGAAACGGATTAAGAGTGCAGTCCCGGCCTACAATAGTGCATTCCGTCCCCCAGTCTTCTACTCCGTCCCTCTTCTGCTTCTCGTTCTTCTTTTGCCAGTCTTCGGATAGGGAGAAAAGTGCCAGGGTTGGTCTTTTTTTGCTAATGAAGCAAGCTAAGATGCGAGTCAATAGAGCAATTCATTAACAAATCAAAGTCCCAAGGGGTGTATGTGTGTGTTTGAGGGAAACCTCCTCCTTAATGGCTCTCCATATGCCTGGGGTCAGAGTGCCATCCCGCCCAACACTCACACACCCACACACACCATTCAGGGCACACACACATACGACCGTTAGGGTCGCCCGTTATCTGTCGACTTACACACACACACAACAGAATTTCCATATGGTCCATGAAAATAGATACGCCGCACTCTGCTTTTACTTCCCACGGCCCGGCGTTTCTCACACACACACACACACACACACACACACACACTCACACACACTCATTCACTCACTCTCATACATGTATGCACGCACACGTACAGCAACATTGTGTGGCTTGGTCGCTGTAAATGGGTAGGCGGGGCTTTCTACTGAGTGACAGTGTGTGAATTAATAAATGTGAGCAGTCGAATCTGATCTCATGAGGAATGAATTATGAATTCAGACACTTCAGATTTCACACAGGATGATTTTTATTTAATCATTTTAGAAGAAATAAAGAAATGTAACTCCACCCCTAAACTTAATCAACCTTAATCTGTACTGCATTTCATCTGAGTGTCAACATTTCTATAAATTTAAATAAATATGGAAGCAATATTTGGATTTTATTGAGTTGTAGGAACAGCTGAAAAAAAAAAAACAAAAGCGTGACTTGTTCACATTTTATTTTAAATAAAGTAAAAAGAATACATACCAAAATTAACCCCACCCATAATATTATTTAACATTACTTTTCATTACATTTTACTGCACTCTAAAAGATGGGAATTATTATTATTATTATTATTATTATTATTTAATGAGTCATTTCTACAAATGAAAACAAGGGTGACTTGATAAAATTTTATTTCAAATGAAGAAAAAAGTCAAAGTGCCAGAATTAACCCCACCCACACCATTATTAACTAGTTAATTTGCTAATACTTAATTAATTTCCATTAATTGCCTTAACTTTTCATATACTCCGAGTATCGCATGTATTTATTTATTTATTTATTTGATTAAATACAAATACGCTTGTAATAAGTTACAGACATTAACCACACCCCTAATCATAACCTTAACGTTACAGTAACAATTAAAACACTAGCAATGTCACATGACTCTGAACCTGTAAAAAAAAAAAAGTGAAAGTTAAGTGATACACAGAGGAATTTGACACAGTCGTGCAGTGAAACACACTAGAGGCAGTGAATACACTTGCCTGGAGCGATGGGAAGGTCCATCCGTGGCACTCTGGGAGCAGTTGGGGATTAGTTTTCTCGCTCAAGGGCACTTCACTCACGTCTTGTTGTTGCAGCAAAAAAAATTAGCCACATTCTGGTCAAAAGACCGATTTCCTTACCTAAGAGTCATGGTCGCCCCTTGACAAAGTTTAAAATCCCAATACACTGAAATTATGTCCAAATTCTTGTACTTACACACTGAACAGTACATGAAAGTAGTACACAAGAACAGGTCCGAATATGTAGTATTCATTAAAGTGTACACGGAAAGTCCCTGAATGAAGTACTACATCAGGAGACATTTTAAACTATGCGAAACAAGCACACTGTGGTCTCATAATTTAACTGGAAGCAGCTGAAAAAGAAAATGGGTGACTGTTTACAACCAGAGAAATAATTAAATCGTAAATAATGAAAAATACAATTACGTTCAAGCCAGACTAACATTATGAGTAGCTTTGTGGAGAACGACAAGCAGATTTCGTCTGATTTTTAAATCGTCATTAACGTAACGCGTCACATGAACGTATGTAAGATGGCACCTGAGATCTTGTGCATGCTGCAAACTTATGTTATATCAGTCAAGCAGTGTGCACTGGAACCAATGTAGTAGGACATTTTGGACACAGCTGTTGTCATGTGATGTTATGGGTCATGTGACATTGCCAGTGTAAGACAATACCTTTTTAAAATAAATAATTATCAGAAACATTTAAGCCTCTCATTGTAGCACCTCCAGCATTAAGCTTTACTGCTCTCTCGCTCTCGCTCTCTCTCTCTCTTTCTCCTCACCCCCCCCCCTCGTTTTTTTTCTCCAGAGCTGCCGCGTTGTTGTCAGTCTGCAGGAACGTGAGTGCCGTACTGATGCCTGTTTGTGAATTAAAGGCCCATTGATGCAGGATGACCTGCTTGAAGAGGATTTGGAGTGGAGGGCCCTTCACACTCCTTCTTTCAAATCCACCCAAATAAAGCTCTTTAGGGCCTGAAAGTGGCCCCTACCGCCCCCCCTCCCACCCCCAGCTCAAAAGCCCAACACGATTGTCATGGATATTACACCACGCAGGCAACAGCAGACCGAGGAGACAAGTGTCGATCGGAAAACAAAACTCGAGCAGACTTTTTCCGCTGGCCGGGCCAGGCGATGTTGACAGGCCAGTGAAAAGGTTGTTTAACCCTTTGAAAGTGAATGGATGGGACCCTGAGACAAACACATTCTGATAGAGCGTGGCCCCTCTGGGAGCCCCCGAGTACACTAAACCCTTTAAGAGAGACGGGGAGAACAGAGTGGAGTGAAAACAAGAAGGGGTGAGAGAAAGAAAAAAGAGAGAGAGAAAGTGCATGTGTGTGTGAGTGTGTGTGTGTGTGTGTGTGTGTGCCAGATTAAATCAACTCAAAGTCCTTGTGTTTAGTACCACGTTCCTTTCTTTGAGGCTCTGATTGGTGTAAACATCTGACATGCCATTGTGAGTGAACTTGTGTTGGCGGAGCTGCGTGACACACTGATGTGTTGTCCTACTTGGCCAGTCAGCAGTTTTATTTCTCAGAGTACGGGTTACGCTTTATTTGGACAGTCCACCTCCAGAGAAATTAGAGAGTATATGTAACATTGCAGCGTGTTTCGTGAACTCTTGTTTCCATAATAACCTTGAAGTACCTCAATCCCAACCCCAACCCTAACCCTACACAATATTTTTGTCTTTTATAATGTAACTATGTCAGATTAGGTATTCGTGCCATTAATTTGAGCTGTGTTTTGATTGGGAGACCGGAAACGCCACACGTTGGGCGCCAACAAATCATTGTTTTAATTCTGATCGTTTGCTTTTGGTGGCATAATGTTAAACTAGCACCTGCAGTTTTACTTTCTTATTCACAAACCAGATACAGCACCTCACCTGGACTCATGAGGTTGCTAGCTGAAGACTAGAGGACTGCCATCATGCAGTAGTGTACCAACTACTGCATAATGAGTCCCTAGGCCCCAGTTGTCAAGAGGGTTACTGTACAGGCTAATGGTGGTTCCTTATTTGTGTATTGTTGTGAATTGTGAATTGGTTAAAGGAGCATTCTGGAGAGTTTGGAATGTTATGGCCTGCACATTCACCCAACATGAGCCCAATCGAGCCTTTTTATGGGATGCGGTGGAGAGGTCCATTTGCACCCGAGGTCCTGCACCTACAAAAACCACTGAGCTGTGGGTGGATGTCAAGATGGCATGGATCAGCATCCGTCTCAACATCTTCCATCCACTTCCATGATGCTGTGTGGTGTTGAGGTCTGGAGGGATGTTGTGCCATGCCATCTTGAGATCCAGCCACAGGTCAGTGGTTTTGTAGGATCTCAGGATCTACAAATGGACCTCTCCACATTGAGTTGCTGCTCTTCACTGAGCTAGAGGATGTCCACGATACTATTTCCTCTCCTATGACCTTTGGCATTACATGGTATATGTATGTACTTGCATGAAGCTTCTGTGACTTGTGTTTACTGCATTTAGCCGATCAATAGTTTGAAGCATGTAGCTTTACCTTTATATCTATCTCAGGTCTACAGAAAGCTTGTTCCTGTCCATTCATCACTTAGATTCTGTCCAGAATTTACAACTAGTCTTCATTTTGAAGACAATTGCAGGCATCAGCGCAGACTAACACACACACACTCATATTTCACAGATGTCTTAAAATAGTGTGCCTCAAATGATATAAAGTGTTTGTAAAACTTTATGTTGCTTTGCAGTGGTCGAAGTACTAATCCAGACCCTCGTTTTCTCTGTCCACAGCTTACGGTTAAAACCGTCATTTAAAATGGAAATGATGGAAAATGCAAATGCTTTTAGTTTGTAATTAAACTTTGCTCTAAAACAGACATTGCTCCGGTTGATTTGGAAAATGGGGCATGTGACAATTACGGGACTGTTAATTGTGAAGCTGCTCAGCATTGCTAATTGTTCCATAAGGATGAAGGGAATGAGTTCTTGGCAGACCAGCGTGACGAGTGCTGTAGTCAGTGGGAAAATAAAAAAATCTGAATAAGTTTTTTAAAAAAAATAAAAAAGGATGAAAATTTATTAGACTTTATTCACAGAGGCGAGCAGAACAGTAGAGTCTGGTATCCAGGCTCATGTAACGGTTGGTTAAAGCTATCAGACGGTTATATTTAGTGTAGTAGGTGTGAGATAAATCTCTGTATAGACACGGTCTTTCTAAAAATGCGTTCGGCACATCTAAGCTAAGCCTTTGATTGGACAGAAGGCAGACGGGGATAGAAATAAAGGCATGTATGTTAAAAATATTTGATGTTTGATATATTTGTCCCACAATAACGGTTTGAGTAAACATTACATCATATACAAGTAACCAGTGGTCGTCCATTCTGGTCGAGGTCATAATGGAACACTAGAGGGGACACCAGTCCATCGCAGGACAGCACTATTTTGACCCTTGGCTGTAGAGAGTTGCCGTTGACCCACAAGCGGATTAGCGTGAAGATCTGGCACACAATCACGGTTCCAGTTCATCCCTAAGGTATTCAGTGAGGTCGTCCTTGGCAGACTCAAAACAGACTTGTGTATTTTGTGTATTGGCGAGTTGAAACAGGTTTCGAACCTCTAGTTCTAGTTTGTTCTAGTGGGTTGCTGGCCACAAGGTTGGGAGTTAAAGCCCATAATAAAGCCCATTACCATAATTGCACCCTTTGAGCAAGGCCCTAAACCCTCTCTCTCTCCTCCTGGAGTACCATCATCACATCTGACTTCCTGATAAGCTGGGATATGTAAACAGAAGAACTGGTACACTAGTCTAATACTTAGTAGGTCCTGCAGGTTTCTCCTTTACAACATTCTGAGAATTCAACCGTTTCTCTGGAGGGAAGCTGCCCGGGTACTATTCCAGTCTCATGTCATCTCAAAACTGGACTACTGCAACTCTCTCTTGGTTGGTCTTTCCATGCGTGCCATCAGGCCCCTGCAACTGATCCAGAATGCAGCAGTTCGACTTCCCAAGTTTATCCATGTCACCCCCTTGCTGTAGCAGCTCGGATCAGATATAAAACCCTGATGCTGGCCTACAAATCCAAAAACGGTCCAGCCCCCTCCTACCTGATAGCAATGGTCAGGTACACACCTAGAGCTCTTCGTGATTTAAGTACGGCCCGACTTGACCCACCATCATCCAAGACGCACAGGAGGCAAACATCCAGACTCTTCTCAGTTCTGGTACCAAGGTGGTGGAATGAACTTTCCCTTGATGTCCGTACAGCAGAGTCTTCAAACACCAGCTAAAAACTCACCTGTTCTGCCAGATCTTAATTAAGATGTGACTTGTTTGTAAACTGTATTTGTCTTTGGACTTATGATTGATACTACATGGCTCTTTTCTAGTAGGATTCTGGTTTAAGTTCTTGAATCCTGATTTACCTTCGCTAGCTTCAGATTCTCCAAGACATCAACTGATTACTTTTGTAAGTCGCTCTGGATCAGTGCATCTGCTAAATGCTGTAAATGTAAATGTCCCTCACATGAGTGTTCCTCTAACCATAATCTGGTGTCTCTAGACGTGTGTGGTGGTGCATTGTGCTGTTAGATGAGGACAAACCCGTCAGAATGAATACAGGACATGAACTCGTCAGAAAGCAGACATAAGTTTGTGTCCGAGACGTTTGTAGATGTACCAGGAATGCCAGCTAAACAAACCCTATGCCATTGTAAAGCCGCCATAGATGTCTGTCACTTTATACATGCATTGGCAGATGCAACCAATGACATGCAAACATGACGTTGCAAAAACTGCATTTTGCATAGGATCGTCTGTACCGGTTTTTCTAGCACTTCAGTATACGTAACAAATAGGTTTCATCTTAACGGTATAGCTTACAGTAAAGCCACGTGCTGTAAAAAGGTCTACACATGGGTGTGATGGTCAGGTGTCCACATGTTTTGGCCAGAAAGGGGATGGGGCTTTTTGGCCTATGGCTTTTGTCCACTGTCAAGGTGTTTGAATTGATTTCATACAAGCAAAATCATGTACCAAAACATTGCCATTGTGAGTCTTGATGAATTTTAGGATCGTCACAGCATGCCTACTACCAGATCTGCTTTATTTCTGATTATTGGGGTGTATTCACACTATGCACGGTTGCCTTGGACCATGCCCGAGGACGACTGTAGCCTCTTCTGAACTTCTGCACTGACCAGTGCTCACATTGCATTGCCGAGACTTTATGGTTGTTCTCACTTTGGGACTTTTTTTTTGGAGGCTTTATGACTGTTTTGACACACCCTTTAGTAAGTCTTATAGATTTATCAATCACGCAACGCAGTGGTTTTCTGCTACTCGTGCTGCACGTACAAAAAGACAATAGTTTAATGCAGCGGTCACACAGCTGACGTCATGTTTTTTTAAGTTCCGTGCTCAGGCACAGTTAGTGATCACACGTGATGTGTACTGTGCCCCAGTCTAACTAAACCACAGCAAAAGCCTGGACATGGTTCAGCATACAGCGGTCACTGTAGTCAAATGAACCAGACCTACGGGTCAAACGTTAGAGATCAGCGTATTGTAAATGTACACCCTTAATCAGTGGTCAGACATATTGTTGTTTAGGTTGCCTGCCAACCCACTGAGCCTCGGTCACAAAGTGGCACAAAGTCCTCTTTCTTAAATTGACTATCGAGTCGTTAGGGGCAGGTCAGTCGGAAACCACTGCGATAGCATGTTTATTTTTGGATATAATGAACAAAAAATTTACGTACATGTGTCTGCCAAGAGCGCTCGACTTCTCGGAGTCTTTTCAAATCTAATTATGTTGATAGGGATAAATTGGAGGAGGCGCATATAGACTGGCCGAGTTTTAGCTTCTGGTATGGGCTAGAGGCAGGCCTGAAGTTTTAAAGTTGGAGAAGAGTTGGGGCTCGACTGCAATATGCTGTTCTCAGCCTCCTCTGTCAGCACAAGCATGATGAGGGAGTGGGGATGGGGACATGGCTGCCAATGCAAACTACTGTGCAGCTGTTCGAAACAGTGACTTTCGGCAAGGTGTGTGTGTGTGTCTGTGTGTGTCTGTGTGTGTCTGTGTGTGTCTGTGTGTGTCTGTGTGTGTGTGTGTGTGTGTGTGTGTGTGTGAGGTGCATTGAGATGTCCTTGTCTTATGGAGAAGTGCTACAGCCATAGACAGCCAATTACATCTTCAGCACGGTGGAGACGAAGATGAAAAAGGAAAAGGAGAGACAGAATATAATTGTGTATATTTAGCCGAGGCACTACTGTCATCTGAAACGTGAAATGAAGTCTGAGTTGAAGGGTTCGCTCCCCGTGTAATTATCGCCCGAACCGGATGCCATAAAATGAGCAATATGTCACCCTCTCCGATCTTATAGCGCTTGAAAACCAGTGATCAAGCGTCTATGTGTGTCTTTGTAGGGCTGCGGGATCATTAAAAATACATCAATATTATGATTTTTTTTTTCTCATCGCCGTGTTCTGATTTATCCTCATTCATATTGAGAAACAAGTGTTTTCGTTAAGTAAGAGGGAGGGGAGACGGCGCCTGACTGCCTGGTCAGTGCAGGTGGCAGCTTCAGGAGGAAGCAGATCTAATTATGCTCCAGTAACAATGCTTTGTCCCTGCAGAGGCTGACAGAGCTGGTGACAAAAGCCGTCGCTGCATCCTAATCAGGAGACAAAACGCGGCGAGGCCTCCCTCATCCCGACAGGGGCATCATTAACAGCCCACCTCTCCGGGAAGACAAAAAAGGAGGAATACACGCGTGCTTAAATAGCACACGCAAACACACACCGATATCCCACGTGTGTGTCTTTATAAGCATATAATGCAACGGAAACGCGTTCATTTGTAACGCCTAGCTTAGGCGTTCGAGGTACTCGGAGAGAACTCACCTGTCATGGAGAATGACCACAAGTTATAGGATATGTTTGGGAAAAGCGAGAGAAAGAGAGAGAGAGAGAGAGAGACTGACAGGGGTTGGTGGCCCACTGTGCCTTCTGTCCTCTTGGGCCTAACAAGCAACCTGACAGCCCACAGCTGGGTCCTGCTTAACGACAATGTGCCTGTGTGTGTGTGTGACATTAGCGGACCATGTTACGTCTGTCTCATTAGAATTCATCGGCCACCTTGATTTCCCCCCTTCCCTGACAGTCCGACCCCAGAGCATCCAATCAAAATCAGCCGATCCTGACACGAGAGCGTACGATTGGTGCTCGGAGCCCCGACAGGGCTAAGAGGTGTCGCATTAAGGCCGATGATGAGACAGAGGTCAAATGTAGCCGTGACCTGAGGGGCAGGCCTTGTTACCTGCTCGTGACAATGAAGCCAATCCCTGCCATCATCACCATAATAAGACATGTCATATATAGTCTGTTGTATAGACTGTCCCACAACACCCCCCCCCCTTTCTCCACCGACTCCACCACTCTTTCTCTTACAGGGTCCCTAAATTAAGAAAACGAAAGGACAGCTACGGAGCTGACTAGCCATGCGTCCGGTCTGTGGTTCTGCGGCACTTCGGAAACGAATCCGTCACCTGGTTCGGTTGTTTGGAATTTGTACAGGACGCATATCAAACAATATCAGTAACTGTCCACTACACTCCACTGAACTCCACGCTGTCTCCACCAGGACAACTACTGTCCACACTGTGGTTCAGTCTAGCTCTGCTGAATCCAGAATATGTTCACGTATTATGATTTTGTGTGGTGCAGCTGTGGCCTAAGGGAATTGGTCTCATGACCGGAAGGTCCTGGGTTCGATCCCCGCACAGGGCACCATGGTTTGGGGCTGCTCCCCTCTCCGGGCAGGTGCGTTCACTAGTGTGTGTGTTTCACTGCACATTTGGGGGCAGCTGTGTGCAAACTGTGGGACACTGAGGGACACTGAACACCGAACTACTGTACAGATTTATCCTGAATGTATATGCATGTAAATCCATGTAAATGCAAACATGTTGTATGTACGTCCCAAATGTGTTCCATAACACAGAGATCTGGTGTAAATGACTAAACCCCAAGTCCCAGGGGTTTGTGGCAGCTGCACAAACACCATACTGTTATAGAGCCACTGTTCTATAGTCTGTGTATTTTGCATCGTCTGTACCAGTTTTTTTGCCACTGCAGTGTATGTACATTCATACAACCGACCATGCAGTCTGATTGGTTGAGAAGCGTTCTAACCGTACTGATAACAGTGATAGCATGGCTTTTTCACACTGACTCCGCTGAGGCGTTGCTAGGTAACAGCGAGGTTTATGAACACAAACCGCTAGTTGTTTCGTTCTGTCTGTCTATCTATCTGTCTGTCTGTCTGTGTATCTGTCTGTCTGTCTATCTATGTACCTGTCTGTCTGTCTATCTGTCTGCCTGTCTATCTGTCTGTCTATCTATCTATCTGTCTGCCTGTCTATCTATCTACCTGTCTGTCTGTCTGTCTGTCTGTCTATCTATCTATCTATCTATGTATCTATCTATCTATCTATCTATCTATCTATCTATCTATCTATCTTCAGTCCTCTGAAGTTGTGTCACATGTACAGTATGGATGATCTCATGATAGCGACCAGGTTAAAGATGTAACCAGATTTGGTTGCTCAATCAGTCTATTTCACCCTCATCCCCAGTCTCATTAACATCGCTTTAAAGGGCAATTCCACAGGAGCAAGAGTCTCACAAGCAAGGCTTTAGAATAACCAGCCGTGGGATTTTAGGATTTCATTTCAATTTATCCGGCGTCTCTATTAAAGCGATGATCACTCTGACTCTTCACTCCTCCACCACGGAATTATGGAAGTGATGGGCATGGATATATTAAGCGCTCGCTAATACTATATACAGAGCAGTGTAAGCCTATAGCATCTGCCACATATCTGGGACGTAAATAAAGACTCCTTATGATGTTATAATGAGGTCCATCCGTGTATTGAATATGGCGCTTTACTCTCAGGCGTATTTATTCTATAGGCCGTGGACTTGTTATTCTTCCACTGAGGGTAAATAAGGTCAGAACTCTGCAGGGGGTTTCAGGGAGGGGAACAAGCTAATTTCCTTTTCCGTTTCATTTCCAGCATTACTGTAACAATCAGGTACACACACACACCTAAACTTAGTGCAAAACACAGACACATATTCTGACGACCCACACACACACACACAGGGACAAATTTTGAAATCTGTCCAAAAAAAGCATTACTGTGTTTAAATTAGGACGGAGCCACTGTTTTCATATCAAAGATCACTAAGATAATGACTAAATGTTTGTTTTGACAGTGATACCAGACGTTTAGTGTCTGCTTTAAGTCAGATTCGAGCAATTATGACTGTGTGGGTTTATATCTAGGAACACGAAGTGCAGCAGCTTTATCTGGTAATGATTTCCAGCCAACAAGCCTATGCTATGCAAAATACACAGGCTGGTGGTGGCTCAATAATGGTATAGGGTTTGTTTAGCTGGTGTTCCATGACGAGTTCCACCTGTTCATGTCCTGGACTCATTCTGACAGGTTTGTCCTCTTCCAATAGCGCACTGCACCACCGCGCACATCTAGAGACACTAGATTATGGTCAGAGGAACATGAATCTGAGTTTGGGGTTTAGTCATTCACACCTAAGGCACCAGGTCTCAACGTTATCGATTATACCACAGTCAGTTCCGACCCTGCAATCTGATTGGCTAAGATAGGTTCCATAAGTGGAACCTAACTGGGACCGAAGCGCTCCAAATATCGCTCACACATGCGTAACCATATTAACGACACCAGCGTTTATAAACCAAACACCACAGATATAAAGTTAATAAAGTTAAATGAGGTGACGTTTCCTCCTAATATTTCCTCCTCCAGTGTGGATCAGTCTGCACCTTTACTGTCTCTGTACTGAAGATTC
>JAOVVF010000036.1:4159394-4177161 GCA_028565595.1 Duopalatinus emarginatus | reverse complement strand
ATATAAAATAGTCATTTATATATACATATATATTACAGAGATAATAAATAACATAAATAAACTCTTATTTCTTTATTGTCTTATACCACAGAAATAATAATAACAATAATAATAATAATAAAATAATTCCAAGGTAACTAATATAAATCTATTTATTTTTGTGAAATGTATATATTTTGTATTATATATAATATTCGTATTTGTGTATATATTTTATATTTGTAAATTTATCTTAAATTTAAATTTATATAGTGTCCATCATGTCTTCTGTACCTGTGATATAAATGCCATCAGTTGCGTGTTTTAAGGAAGGACATGGGAGAATATGTTTAATATCCTGCCTTGTCCTACTTTTATAATAAATGTAGCTTTCAGGACTTGTTCATTACTGGGTTCCATGAAGCATAAACACGGAGAGGTTTGTGAAACGTACTCAATCAAAACAACTGGATGAAGAGCGATGACTGAGGGCCAGGGAATATGTCAAGAGTCACAAGGTGATTTTTTTCTGTCGTTGTTTTTGTTCAGTGAAGAGTTGCGGGATGTCATAGTAAAGACTTTTTTTTTTTAACCATCTATCAGCGAGTCTGTGACCTTCAGCACTGCTTACGTTCTGTCTATTAGACCGAACACATTATTGAAGTATTATGTCCTGGTTAAGATTTATAAGCTACATCTAACTGATTGTGTTATTAGAGGTAATGACACACACGGGCGGGTTAGTACACACACGCACACACACACACAGAGGCAGAAAATGTGTGGGAGCTAATGACACACTCTTCTTGGGTCAAGCCGTCTCTTCTCTGACTAATTCATAATGCTCTTTACTCCGAGGTATTGCACAATCTCATTATCATTAGAATTTTGCATATTTAACTACAGTTTTTAATTAGATGCTATTTCATTATTCATGCCCATAATTCGAGTCTTTGGAAATGAGGCACATTCGGAGAGACGTGAAGAGAAAAGACACGTCCAGAAAGTCACATATGGAAACGTAAAAACGTCAGTTTGTAGTGGTTAAGTGGCGAATGATGGCGCTCAACTCCTCGGCTAACGGCTCTTAATTTAGCTAATAGCCACCGTGTTGTGTACCTTTTTGCAATTGCTAAAGCGCTAGCACTGGGAGTTGTCTGCTAAAACAGCTAAGCTGTGTATGCATGTGTTTGTGTGTGTGTGTGTGTGTGTGTGTGAATATGCATGTGTTTGGCTCATGTGTGTACCGAGGCTATGGCTCCTTGATGTATTATTAAAATTGGAAATGCACTCCTGGGACGCCATCTAGTTATATGCTTTCATTTACTGAATAAACCAAGCGTTGTTTTCATCTTCACACAGGATTGTTAATGGTGCGGCTGATGAGAGGGGAGGGACCGTGTGTGTGTGTGTGTGTGTGTGTGTGTGTGTGTGTGTGTTAGTGTTTTCGTTCGCTTTCTATCAGTCCAGCTCTTTCATTATGCACGCTGAATAGCCAAGCTGCTGAAATTCTTTTAGGTTTTCAATTAGTCATTTGACTGAGCACATCTGTCCCTGGCACACACCCAGATTCTGGACAGATCAGGTCACATGACTCACTAACGAATATGGAGAGAGAGAGAAATAGAGAGAGAGAGAGAGAGGTCTGGCAGCCAGAATGCTCATTCTGCTCCTGTAGCCCATCTACATAAAAACATGTTATACAGATGCTTTTCTGCTCACCACAGTTGTAAAGAGTGATTATTTGAATAACCATAGCAACCCTGTTCGGCCATTCTTCTCTGACTCTTCTCGTCGACAACAAGACCAGCCTGAGAACAGCCGGATGTGGGGTTTTTTTTTGTACCATTCTTTCTGAGATTGTTTATGAGATTCTTGTGTCTGTGTGTGTAAAAAAAAATTCCAGGAAATCCCAGCACTCAAACCAGCTGTGCGTTTGTGTGGGCAGCTGTGGGCTTCTGGTTACCAGAAGATCACTGGCTGTGACAAGTCATGACTGAAATGCCCCCCAAAACTGCTCCCCGGGTGTGTGGATAGGTTCTACCCACCGTTCTGGTCAAGTGTGTCTAGTCACTTTACTAGCGTGTGTATATGCGTGTTTCACTGCCACATTACTGAGCTTACGTTCCCCAACCTGACCTTTCAGTATGTATATTATAACCTATTGAGCTTTATTTATTATTTAACATATCGCACTGCTGCCATTTGATTGGACAGGGTCATAGATAGGGTCACCCACCCAACCCTGTGTTCCTTAGTGTATGTGTTTTACTGCAGGCATAGGTTAAATGCAGAGATCGGATTCCTCTCAGTGACCGATCACTTCATTTTTACACTCATTATCATATAAGATGAGCTCAGACTATATCAGACGTTACTGTCATTGTTCAGAGCACAGGTCCCGAGCCTGTGAAAGGTGTTTAGAATCGAACCAGAAGTGCAAAAGTACACTACTTTTTAAGCGAAAGTTAACTTGCATTTAATCCTCATTTAATCCATCCGTGCAGTGAAAACACTTGCTGTGGTTTGGGACTGCCCCCCCCCGACTCCCCCCGGGAAACAGTTGCAGGAGTTAGGTGCCTTGTTTAAGGGCACTTTGGTCATGTCTGGGATCGAACCCGGGACCTTCCAGTCAGGAGATCCACTCCCTAACCACTAGTCCATGGCTGCCCCAGTACATTAGTAAGGACTGTATAGACAGTGGGCTAAATATACAGTATGTAAAGTAACTGTGAGCAGATATAAATAGTGCAGAAGTTGTAGTATTTCGAGTTGTCGGATTTTTGTGTTCCACAGGACATTTCATGGCATCCCAGACTTATTCGATCAGGTGGGAATGGCAAAGTATACGTCGTCCCTCTGTGCTTCACGCTTCGACTTTTGCGGCTTTGCTATTTCGCTATAAAAACAATAATACGATACATTACAATACAGTATGTACTGTAGTCTACAGTATCATCAAAAATGGTTATGAACAGTGTGGAGAAGGTTAATAAGGGAGTGGGAAAGGTTTAAAAGTGTGTGGGAAGGGTTTATAAAGCCGTAAAATATACATAAAGACTAAAATAAATACACCGTTTTTACTTCGCGGAATTTCACTTATCGTGGGGGGGGGGGTTTGGTACGTAACCCTAACGATAAACGAGGGGCGACTGTATTCTGATTTCTTTAAAAGTAATTTTTTTTCTAAAGTCTGCTTCAATATAAATGCCTCCACACACATCCTTGACGTCCTGTAATGTTTACTTCCTCTCATCGTCTACAATGCAGGCAGGATGTTGCTTTTATTTATTTTCTTCTTTTATTTATTTACCTATTTATTTATTTCAATTTTAGACTCGTACATTTCCTCATACAAGTTCCACCTGCTTCGATCTGCACAGCTTCCAGCGACACGTTCTGCCTTGAATACATTCTCAGCATTAACATGGAGGAAAGATGAGCTGTATAGATAGTATAGACAGGCTATCCTGGCTGGCTTCCTGGTCCTCATCCTCTCATCCTGTAAATAATCAATTCAATTCAATTCAATTTTATTTGTATAGCGCCTTTAACAATGAACATTGTCTCAAAGCAGCTTTACAGAAAATAATAAAAAGAAAATAATCAGTCGGGTTTGCACAGGTTCAGTGTATTTGAGTCACAGTGTGTGTGTGTGTGCGTGTGTGTGTGGGTTTGCAGTTGTCCATGTTTAGGTAGCTCACAAACACAACTCCAGTGTGTTCCTAGACGCACACGTGTAACCATTCCGATGCCTTTTGTTGTATGAAAGGTCAAGGCTGTGTCTGGGGGCGGAGTTAACAATCATACTGTAACTGTTGATTTGTAAAGTAAATCCGAGCGTGACGTTTTTTCAGATTTGTATCATTTTTACATGAGATTGAGTTATCTAATGCTTCGATCCAGTCAAATGTAGAGAAATGAAGATGAGGGCTACATGGCGCCCATAACAACTGATATATACAGTATCAGTGACATAGACAGTGACATCATAACCTTTGGATTTTAAGCTTCTATTCAGATGAAGACATTAAAGTCATCAAGACACCAAAATCATAAAGACATGTTTATGTATATGGTTTTTAAAAAAAAGCAATACTATGGTTGTTACTATGGCAACCTAAAAACAGTTACGCCTCAATGACACTCAATGTCACATGACTCAGTATGGTGCGGATATTATTAACTGGCCCTTAATTCTAGTATTGTGTAGTATTGTACAATACAATATTTTATAATATAAACTCTATGTAAAGTAGAGAGCCTCTTATAGAAATAAATAATGTCAGAAAGCTAAAGAATAAATGAACGAATCAATAGAAACCCATCAAACAAACAAACAGATGTTTTTATGACTGTCACTGATTGGATTTAGTCTTTATTACTGCTCAGTATGTTAGACAGTAAAGGTTTATGTAGCTCTAATGTATGTAGTCTTATGACTATTGGCACCAGTGAACAGGACAGTAAAAAAAATATCAGCAAAAGCAAAAGTTCCCATTTACTTTTCAGAATCACTTCATTCCATCCACGTCCTCAGCACTGCTGTAAAAGCTTATCGAAAAGTTTCCACCAAAGGCAATTACTATTATTAAAGAAACAATAGCACGGAGACTTGGATTACCTTAAGTAGAAAACAGCAAAGCACTATGTCCCTCTTGAACAAGCTTCCCGCTTCGTCCGAGTCAGCGATTTCCTGACACGTCCATTTTGTCCGATAGCTCAATCGCATTAGCGGAACACTGGAGCTGAAACGGCAGCCAAGCTTTGATTGCTAAAGTTCAGCCCGAGGTTCGCTAAGTAGTGATGATTCTGCCTGATCTGCAAAGGGCGTCCCTGGGGAGGTTAATAAAACATTTCGCTCATTGTGGAAAGTAATGACCAACAAGGTAAACTTGTGACTTGACAACAGATGTTGGCAATGCTTAGTGGAAACAAGGTGCTGTAAAATTAATTTGGTCTGAATAATTTACTGCATGCATTACGTGCTCGAGGAAGTGGATTGGTGGGGAATAACAACAATGAGAGAGAGAGAGAGAGAGAGAGAGAGAGTTGAAGCAGATGAGGCCTATAGAGGGAAAAAATGAGGCAAAGAGATTGATCAAATATGCTCTGGAAATCAAACAGGAATAACACGAATGCCGACATCGCTCCTGTGATTTATATTTAATTGCTTTTTATTATTTAGCGTTGTCACATCAAAGAAAACTTGCCGGAGATGTTTTCCAAATTAAATCAATTTAATAACTGAGGAACATGCAAGTGCTGAAGCTTCCCCCCCCCTCTACACACACACACACACACACACTTCTTGCTTTCAGCTCCAAAAAAAAGTTTTAAAGCTGTTTGTCTTTGTTTTTTTATGATCACAGATCTATGAAAGGAAAAAGGAAATAGCGATGCTAAAACAGAGTCGGGGGGAAAAAATCCCAAAACAGCATGACTGGGGAAGATTTTATGACAAATATCCAAAATATGGAGCAGACAGACTATGGCACGCATATCAGAGAGAAATCAAATGTGCATGACTTCCACGCCCTGGATCAAATTTATGAAAATCCTTTACATATGCTGCATGTTTCCTATAATACCTGTCTCACGGGCCGTCTTTTTCAATACAATCGAGTGTTTTCGTACGTCGGACACGCGAACGTTTCTCGGTATTCTGTCCCCCCTCGTGGAACCAATGCCGGCGTCTATATTTAGCTCCTTCTCAAAAAGAGGAACCCAACATGACAAATAACACCTGACCTTAGCAAAACACGTCCACCCTTGACTGGCCCGGCATTGTGTTGCGCTCGCACAATGACACCGCTTCGCTGGGTGTGTGACGTCAGCGCAGTTCTTTTCCCACCCCGATGCTGAGCACAGGTCAGCAAGCTCAGCAGGATCCTGGCACACTTCAAACCCGAGCCACCGTTTAGCCTGGATATCCTTCTGTCCTCCTCTCTCACCTCGGCGAGGCCCAAAAACAGCACGTAGCAACGCGGAAAAATAACACCATGAGCCTGTGATGTAAACACATTTCCTCTCTCAAGGCCCTGGAGTCACACCTCCTCTCCACGGCTGCCGTCTGTGTTATTGGTTCATTTCAGGGGGTTTTGTTGTGAGTCAGAGATATTGCTGGTGGTGCTAAAGGTTGTGTGGGTGTGTGTGTGTGTGTGTGTGTGATGGGGGGGGTGGGGGAGTGGGTGAGAGAAGATGATGTGTATAAAGGATGCCTTTGTTTTGTGTCCTGCTCAAGCAAGTGTGAAGTGTGGAGTACAGGAAGAGGTCGTGTCCTTTAACCTACACACATGACGGATAGGGACAGTCAACAATAGTGCATCCTGACAGAAGGAACCCTAATGCTGTGTGCTCACTATTGTATGTGTGTGTGTGTGTGTGTGTGTGCGCTCACTATTGTTCATGTGTATGTGCTCACTATTGTAGGTGTGTGTGCATGTGTGTTCACTATGGTGCGTGAGTGTGTGTGTGTGCTCACTATTGTACGTGTGTATGCTCAATATTGTAGATGTGTGTGTCTGTGCGTGTGTGTGCTCACTATTGTGTGTGTGTGCGCTCACTGTTGTACATGTGTGTGTGTGATCACTACTGTATGTTTGTGCGTGTGCTCACTAGTGTGTGTGTGTGTGTGTGTATGATCACTACTGTAGGTGTGAAAAAAATTATGTTTGAATCAATACTTTTAAACCAGTGTCAGTGTATGTGTAGTTTTCTTTTTTTTTCAAATCTATGATTCTATGAATTTTATGTATTTATTTACTAAAATTTGTTTATTTTTCTTTGTCTGGTAATAATAATAATAATAATACATGCATTAATGTTATTACATTAATGTATATATATGCATGTATTATTATTATATTATATATATATTCAAGAAAACATCTTTATATTAAACTTACTGCAAACGAATAACATATTTTGTTAACTAAACCAGACTGTATTAGTACTAAACAGTGCAGTTATATGAACACCGGTGTCACACCTTCTCACACAGTAACCCTCTGTAATCCCAAACGTCCTCCACTGATACACCCCGTCTTTTTCCTTTCCTCACACTTTCTCTCATCTCAAACACTCCAGAGTAAAATTAAGCAGTGGCTCAATCCCAGTGGAACAAGTTCAACCATAATATTTCTCCAAGTTGAAACAATTCCTTGCTGTCTGTTCTTGCTTTCTTCTTTTTTTTTTCTGCACTGTGTACATGGAAAAGTGTGTGTTTGAGTGTGTGAGGGTGGACCCGATGCTGTTAAGCCGTTCTGTTACATCTCTCAGATGCGAGGCAGCTTGTTTGGGTGTACTTAGCAGCTTGTCACAGCTGTACTCCATCCAAATGTAACAGGAGACCCCTTCATCCATCAAAAAAGAGAGCATTCCTTTTTCTTTTCATTCCCCCCCCCCCTTTTTTTTTTGTGTTCGAGGGCCTCCGTCCAGAAAGTGTCAACAAACAGTCACAGGGTCATGGCAGAGGCTAATGCCCTGACACTTCATAGACTTTCTTGTGATTCCTTTCTTCTTTTTCCTTGTCTGTCTTTTTTTTTTCTCCCCGTCCCCTTTTCTCTCACTCTCACGTGCAAAACAGATCATGCCATCAAGCGTTCCTACACATATGCTTTGGATTTCAGTCGGCACTCACTTCATATTTCGGCCACATCCATCTTTCGCTGTCTCTGACTGCACTGACGTGCAGATACCACGATGAGAGAGTGGAATTCACCTCATCCAATTAGTGCTGAAAGTGTTACAGAGTGAACAAATCTTGCCAGTATGATACAGAGGAACAACAGGCTGCGCTGTACAGACCTTTATATTTAGACTTACTCACACTTTTGTCACAATAATGTTTGCCTTATTTTTGTTTTATTATTGTTATTTTAAGGATGATGAAAAAAAGTTCCTAAAACTACTGAAAATGTTTCAGTTGGCTCCACACCATTAGGGGCAGTAGTCTGTATTCTAGTTTTATTGAGGCAATAATAAATAGATACACAGACAAGACAATAAATAGATAGAAATGGTTAATAATAATAATAAAAATAAAAAAGTGATGTACAAGGGCTCCACTATATACAAACACAGAGAAACAGACAGCAAAGAATAAGTAAATAAATAAATTTCTTATACTGCATTAGTTTGCCATAATATTTATTTATTTGTTTGTTTAAAAAAACAACTCATCATACATTTTATCCATTTACATTTTATCCATTTACTTTTAATGTTGTGAAAGTTAATATAAGTAATCATGAGGTACTGCTGTTTCTCCAGCAGATTGTTTAACGTTTCTTTATTGAAGTTAATTATTTTAAAAAAATGCAACCCTTCATGTTGCTAAGAAACTCCAAACCACAAACTCGAAAGAACGAACACAGGCAACTCTCTCCATAAATTCTAAATAAACATCTTTTTTTTTTTTTTTTTTTTTTTTTTTTTTTTTTTTTTCACAAAACTTACATATCAACAATCATATTTATTCATGTGCAAAACGTCACTCATGTCAACATTATTTGTTCAAATTAGACTTAATTCTCAGGATAGGTTTGATGATTTCTTGGTAAATGTATTGAATGTGGGCTTCTGAGTGGTGCAACAGAAAACAGAGTTCATCCTATTATCCAGAGATCATGAGTTGAAATATTAAGTGATAGGTGATGTCTCAGACATCCATAACCGAGAGTCTGGAGTGCAGAATTGGCAGTGTAGGAGGCGTGGCCTTCTCTCTCTGCAGTGTCAGTCATAGTCATCATGGATGTCTGTGAGCTCACGCATACAGAAGTGGGAGGGAGCGCTTTCCCTCCAAGTGTGTTGCAGCTGCTGTAAAAGAGGCGGTGGCTGGCTGCATGTGACATGGAGGAAGCATGTGACAGCCTTTCCGCTTCCTGATTGGTGGCTGTCTTTTGATAGAGGAGAGATGTCTGATGAAGGGAAATTGGAAATGTCTTTGGGAATGTTGGGAGAAAACTGTGTGAAAAGGATGAGATTTGATTTGGTCTTATACATTGTAGCATTTTTAAAAATAATTGATGTGTTTAGCATTTTTAATAGAAACTATGTATTCATCATGCCAAAGAATAGAGACTTGACATCATGGTTTTATATTATAAAACCAATCTCGGACAGATACCCTGGAATTTCTTTTAAATCATTGTTTTATTTTTTACTTTATTGAAGATTAATACTATAACAGTTAAAGTATAACACAAATTAAGTACATTAACACTTTCTGGCATGTTGCAGGTGCTTCAGCAATGTATCTTTTAGAAAGAGAGAGAGAAAAAAAGCCAATAGTGTCGGCCTGCACTGTGCAACGGCCACGTCAAAGGCTGTAAATCACGCGGATGGACGGAGAGACGGCCCGGCCATAGCATAGCTAACGGCGCTATCTGCCACAAGCAGAGGTTAACGACTGCACACTGTCACACCATCTCCACACACATCAGCCCATCATTACTCACAGGACATACATCGTAACCTTTATGCCTCAGATTAACCCTGCTGCCTACAGAAAAAGAGAACGAGAGAGAGAGAGAGGGAAACGTCCTCTTGGGTTGCTAACGCTGATCCTCTGCTTCTTTTCACAGCGCAGGTTGTAAAAGTTGGGCTTTGATTTCGGATACATGACGAAAGTCACTTTATGCATAAATTACCTTGTTCTGCGAATACTTAACTGAGGCCCAGTCTGTTTGAAGTCGACAGAGCGTATTTATGGTCACGGACGAGGTTGTTTCTTCTTCTTTGGTCTGTTAAAGGAAAAGCCTGAAATCTAAGAAACTAGTTAAATACTGTTGAAGGATGAAAATAAAAGGACATTATTAAGTACAAGACGCTGTCCTATTAATGTCAGAAGTCCCAAAGAAATAAGATGATAATGAAAACTATAAAAAAGAATCTTGACAAGGAGCGAAAAAACAGAAACCAGACCATCTGGAATCAATCATCAAGACGAATAAATACATAATGTCTCTATTAGTCACACACAAAGCTCTAAAAAAAAATAGATGTTTGTTTCTGGAGTGGCTGGGATAAGTTTTTGTTGTTCACGGCCCCTTTAGATGTAGTCAATTATCTAAAAATGGAGGGAAAGTTTAAAAAACATTGACAGAAGCATTCCGGGGGTTTTAGACAATGTCCATGTTAGTCTAGGGGTTTGGATCTTTTGGCAATAGGATGACATTGGTTATAAATTTTACACTCACTTATTCTTTTGCTACTAATCAGTTGCTAGCATGGAATGTTAAAAATAAATCGAATAAAATAAAAATTAAAAACACCCATTGACGTTCAACTCGTCAACTTGGAGTAGTTTAGTCAACAGGGTATTTGACAAATAAGACATCTAAAAAAGGTATTATTCAGAGGTCTTTTAGGATAAAAATGTATACGTAATATGAATATAATGCATTGTTATAAGAGCAATGCGCACGTCTTGTGTGTTACATACAATTTTACAGTGTTTCAGTTTAAATTTTAAAATCATTCTAAACTTTAAACACAAAAAAATATCAGATGGTGCAACCAAATATAATAATAATAATAAAAAGAAGTTATTTCTTTTTTTCCCCGTTATTTATTCGAAGCTTCAGACTTGCATTACCGTTGTCTTTGCTAGCATATTTAGGAAAAAAAAGGTTTACGGTACCTAAAACAAAAAGTTTATCCAGCCTAACTATGTAGTCGAATGTAACTATGTGCATCATTTCTCAAAATTATTCTATATATTTGTAGTAAAAATACTTTTACTCTACCTTTAGAGTAAAATAGCAGTATTATAGCAGTAGCAGTAGTTTATAGTAGTATTTACTTCAATTAATAAACTTAGAGTGTTGGGTTAAATCTAGAACACTCAGGTACTAATCACTGTTTTTAGAAGGGCATCATCAATATCACATTAGCACTTTAACATTAACATTTAGCCTGTAAGCAGCTTTTTGAGCTTTCATGGAAGCAGACATGTTTTTCTTCAGGCATGTCAGAAGTCTCGAGGTGGAAAATACCAACTGGTTAATTATCACTTCCAAGGTGCCATGAATGCAGCATTAGCTATCTAACGTAGCTACCTAATTAGCATACTAGCATCCAACAGGAACCACCAGATGTGTTGTTTTAAAGATGGTGAGTCATGTTGAATGAAGCTTTGTAGACTGTGTTCTGTCAATCACCTCACTTTGACTATAAAACAATCTTCTGCTAGCTTTATTCGCAGATTAGCTATGCTAACTTTACTGGCTAAACACATCAAAGACACACAAGTTCCTCAGATTTGTTGATTTACGGCAGCATAAATAATTTGGATTTGGAAAAAGAAGAATATTCTATTGACAAAACCTAAAACCTTAAGCTCTGTTTATATGGAAGGAAAATAAGGTCATTCCTATGTTTTACATACTTTAAGGTACAGCTTATGTACAATCATAGTTACATCTATAACATGTGAGGGTTTTTTTTTTGGTGGTCCATCCCTTGGGAGAATTTATTCATTTAGCAATATATATATATATATATATATATATATATATATATATACTCTTTGCCAAATGAATTCCAATGTATTCTAAGCAGAAGATTAAAAAATAAAGATTTAATTATTTTAAAATAATTAAGGGTTTTACTTAATATATATAACAGAAGTTTGCAAATACTATTAATTTCCTTATTGCTTCACTATTTTACAGCAAGTCCTGATTTGTGTTTTCTTTTCCTTCAAAACTCATTTTTACATAATTGGACCCCAAGGAATATTGTTGTACCTTGTAGAGCATAAAATGTTCCTGTACGTTTTCTCTTTTTTCCTGTTTAAAAATGTATGGTGTAGACATTGTTAAATCTCTCTTACTCTTTCTCCAGACACACACACACACACACAGCAAACACACATGCAGGCCCATAGCCCGTCTCTCAGCAGTCTTCTCTACAGGGACTGAGCTAATTGCAGTGTATCAGAAATAGTGTTGGGAGAGAGCAGCAGCTCCCGGCTTTGCCCTCCTGCCGTTCCTACTTTTCTGATTTTTACGCCTGTTGTGACAAAAGTGCAAACCCAGTGTAAAAAATGTCACATTTTCCACTCTCCTGAGACTCCTAAAGTCAATCCAGCTGTGAAATCAGAGGCATGGCAGGATCTGGGGATTTGGTGTGTGGGTGTGAGTGCTATTAGCTTTATTTGTGTGGTGTGAGAGGAGAGCAGTGAAGAAGACTGGAGTCCCCTCACATTCATGTAACACATGGTTTATCAGATGATAATGTTATGATAGGATACAGATATGGAAAACGTAGCCCTTTTCTTATTTGATTTCTTTTTATTTTATCCCAACATTCCTTTTCTGGGCCAAAGCTGTATTTAGTGTAAGTCTTTTCAGCTGGACAGTGTCAGTGGGCGACTGCTTCGGGAGGCTGCAGCCATGTGTTTCAGGGATGCTGGAGCTCGAGTTTGGATGTGAGTGGCATAATATGGTGTTTGTGTATTTGCAGAGATGCACATGCTTGACAGATGTGGGGACAGCAAGGTACACACACACACACACACAGAGTCACACACGCTGAACTTAAGCAACCCTTGCACACATCATCACTCCCAAGCTGTTCTTCTCAAACAAACAAGAACATGTCTGGCTACCATAACAGAGTTGAAAGCATGAAATGAGCTTAGCTGTAAGCATGGAGTCATTTCAGGAGTATCAGTGACTTTGGCAGACCGCGGCGTACAAGTTACACGCAAACGGCTAAACAGTACGCCGCACAATGCACCAGGCATTCCCCTTAGCTGCATGACCTCTTGGCTGCATCACCTAACAAGGGCACGGAGTGAAAAAAAATGAGAGAGAGAGAGGTTAGAACAGTACACAGATTTGCGGGTGACAGCACAAGAACGTTCAGGGAGTCAGGAGTGTCAGGCCATTAAAGCCGTAAGCCTGGCATCCGCTCGTATTGAAACCATATGTGTGAAGGAATTCTCTCTTTGCGAAGGCATTCCAAATAGCGACTCCGAGCGCCCAAGACTTTGGTGTTAGTCTAATTTAAGCCGCATGTTGAGCAGAGGTCCCCAGGCTTTGATCACACAAGGATCGCTCGCTACAAATTGAACTAACCCGAGCGCCATTCCTGACGGATCATGAGTGTGGATTTGTTGAATTAAATGCTTGGGTGAATGTACTATGCACAGGAAAAAAAAAAGGGGGGGGGGATTCCAAGGAACCATTCACGTGTCGTTCAACACGTTGCCAGACCTGTCCTGTTTTATTACTTTTACAGCTACGCAACAGCCAGAAAGGAGACTGGAAGAGATCAGTTTCTGAAAGGAGACACGCACCAGTCACCTGTCTCTACAATACTGACCATACACTGCATTACTACATGTGTGAATAAAGTGGATTTCTTTTTATTATTATTATTAAATATTATTATTATTAAATATTAATAAGCCCTTACAAACTCACTGCACTGGTGTCTGCCTCATCACACTATAATTACACTTTAGCCTTGAAATATAATCATAAAACTTCAGAAAGTTTTTGTTCCACAACATTCACTCAACCCATAGATTCACCCCTAGAAATATGTGAAGTCCACAGGTCACATGTTCAACAGGAAGCTGCATCATTGTAATATCCTCAAGTCAAGTCAAGTTATGTCAAGTCAACTTGACTTCAGGAAATTAACATCATGGTAATGAAGATAAGAAGCTAAGAAGAAGAAAACAAGTTCTCTGATTGCCTTTATTTGCTTTCATGTTTAATGACTGATTTGGTATTGTTGTTGTAATAATAATAGTTATTATTGTTGTTGTTATAAAACATATTTTATGTTTTCATACTTCTATGGTTAGAAGATAAACTTTGAGGAAAATTGGGGTAAAGTAGCACTATTTTTTATATTTTTAAAAACAAATGCATATTGTTTATTTATTTCTACCTTTTTTATTATTTTATTTGTTTGTTTATTTTTATATTTGTTTTTGGCAAGGGCTGATTTAATTTAATGTTTATTGCTATATAGTAAAGTATACTTTTAAAACCTTTTACTTTGTCAGAATCCACAAGAAGTAAGCAAATACATGTAATTTTTTTCTTTTTTATTGTTGTTTGCCAGGATGATGATGATGATGATGATATGTTTAAACATGGGACAGTTTTATTTCGATTTCATGTCTGTGTTTAACAAGGTGTTCATATATTGTGACATTATAAGCTAGTAACCAGTTCGGCATGGGTGTGTTGTAATAAATGTCACGTAACTACACATGTACTTCTTTTTAAATAAAGGTTCCACCTATTAGACATTATATGCAAAACAGAACTTCATTCATGCCCATGTTGACAGTGTAATTAAACTGCATATTATTTACTTTATGGGTACCTTGGACTAATATTTGTCGAGTGTTTCGACATAATTAGAGCACTCCTTTTTACTGTGGTGTCATGTCAGGTTACACAAATCATCCAACAAACCTAATCATTCGTCAAGCATTGTGCATCAAGCATCAAGCATTGCATACTGTGTGAGTATGCAGACATGTTGTTTTAGTGTGATCACTTACATTTGTTCAGTAGAAATAGTGCCATGTGAATATGTCCTCTGGTCATAGTTTAGGTTTAATGTTTAAACAATGGAAAAATACAGAATATTATTCATTCATGAGTAAGATTTCACATTTACCTTGGATCATTTATGGTTTTTCTTTTTTTTTCTTTTTTTTTTTTGTAGCAGGCAGGACATGTTACTATGCAATTTAGTATATAACATGTCTCAAAGACTTAAAGGCAGATCGTCTGCCTAATTTAAAAGTAACGTTACAACAGAGGTCCTAATCTTCATCCATCGTTTAACTTCAAACACAGAAAACCTAGTATCAGTAATAGGTAATGTAAATAATACGAAAGACTGTTTTTGGGAATGTTTTCTTTTGTTTTCTAAAGTACTAAGACATCCACTGCTGTGATTAAAGTGGCCTACTACACTGAAAAAAAAACTGGTACAGACGAGCCCATGCAAAATACATACTAACGCAACCTATTAAGTCATTGTCCAGTTGACAGACATCTATGGAATTTGTGTACAGCTGTTTCTGCCTTTCATGTCATGAATTTATTCTTTTGGGTTTGGCCACTTTCAAAAGGACAATGTCCCACTACATGTGTCTAAAAATGCCAAATTATGGTTAGAGGAACACTCATATTTGGAGTTTGGGGTTTTGCCATTCACACGATGATATTGAGCACATCTGGGATGCTATGCAACGTGCTGTGGAACCAAGAAATCCTACCTCGGAATACAGCAGAAGAATAAGTGTTGGGCAGGAATTCTGGTGTTCATTGCTCATAAAATATTTCCGCAAGCTTATGGTGTCCATGCCCTGTAGGGGACCTACCAAGTATTAGACCAGTTTTTAAATTAAAGTCAGAAAAAGCTTTGCAAGATGTAGCTTATTATTTCATTAATGATTTTACTTAATTAATTACTGATAAGTTTTAATAAAATAATCAGATTGTGCCAAGCTTTTGGGATTAATTTTTGTTTGTCTAAGAAAACTGCAATAGAAACGGAAAAAGGTTCATTCTCCATTTTGAATGGTTGCTAAAATCCCAAACAATGACAGTATTCGATATTAGATATTTAAATATATTTGTCACGGTTGTTCTACAATTATGCAAACAATTATACTCTTGTTTACTGTGAATAAGCCTGGTCCTGAACAGGTCTGAGCTTACAGGCTTCATGTCTTCATATCATGTCTGACAACAGCTTTGCAGAATTGACAAATCCAAGATCAGTAATCCACATAAGAAGAACAGGCCCCTGATCTCACATAAATATGTTTTCATTGCATAGACAGTGTATTGACTTTGCATCGACTGTATTTACTTTTAGCCTACAAGCTAATTAAGAACTTCTCCTGTAACAGAAACAAATGGATAGAGTACGAATGAGGTAAATCGTTATGGGTGTGTTTGTTCAAACAGTTTTGTCTTGGTGAAGCCTTCTGACAATAATAATATCTGCAGAATAAACAGGCTGCGGTTGTTGTGAGTATGATGCATGTAATTATTGGTTCATCTTCACTAAGCACTTTATCCTGGTCAGGGTTGCGGCGGATCCGGAGCCTATCACGAGAATGCCAGGCGGGAGATGGGAATTACATCCCAGATATGTCAGACCATCACGGCACCAAACACACTTAGTCAGTCAACCTACTGGCAGGTTATTGGAGGTCGGAACGGACCAGAGAACCCAAAGAAATCCAGGCGTTAGGCTCGAACCAGAGATCATGGATCTGGAAAAGAGGAATGCTATCGATGTGGCGTCAATGTGGCATTGAGATCGATGCGCAGTAATTAAAGAAGTACGATCTACGATATACAAAAATGTTTAAATGCAAAGTGTCTTTGAATATTTGTCAGTCTAGGAACAATTGTCAAGACCGAAAGTCCCATTTAATGTGAACGTCATGGACACCACACAAACAAAACACAATGTACACTGTGAGTCAGAAAACAAAAGAGAAATCCCACATCATTTTAGAAACCATGTCAAGGCTATAAACACCAAATGAACTGAAAAGGTCAGCTAAGCATTTACAATACACTCTATCTTTATTTTAATTGTAGAGCAGTCATGGACTCCGTGGAAGCTGGTTTAATGGAAGACTTGGGCGCCTGTGCTGTTGTTTGTACTCAACGTAAAACGTCTCAAAATGGCAGACCTTGTTGTCAGCCAGACAGAATTAGAAGGGAAAGAAGGGGAAAAAAAACAGAATTGAACTTCAAACATGGAATACACACCTAGGAGATATAGACCCATGGTTACTTTTTGTCTTTGTGCATTTAGAAATATAACTTTAAAAAAAAATTAAAACTTTATAGCACAAAAAAGTACATGAACGTTATTCTATATTATCATATATCTTTCTGTTGCTGTACTATAATTAAGCATGTCTATATCATCGGGCTAAAATTTGCTATATCTTTTTACTTAGCAGTGTTGTATGGGTGGAGCTGGAAAGAGTGCAGATCACTGTGTGGTTAAATAATCCTCCTGACAAAGGACGTCAGTTCTTTTGTAAATTTGTATGTAAATGTATAAAAGCGAATCAAACAATTCTGCTGGACTAATAAAAGTTTTGGAAATACCATGTTGTTCGTACTTGCTTGTGTACCTTGGTGAATATCAATAATCCATACTTGTATAAGTCACCCTGCATAAGGGTGTCCAGTAAGTGCTGTATATATAGAGCACGATATAGTTTAGAACACAATAATATCAGCTCAGGGACATGATGGGACAACAGTCATCACTCAGCAGTTGATGATGCCTCATGCAGAATATTAATTTGATAAAGAGTGGAGAAGAGAAATGCAGACGAGTTCCAATGTTAACCAAAGTCACAGCATGAGTTGGTAAGGTCAAAACTAACTAATGTTGAGTAATTTTATTATACAATGTTCAGTTGTTGTAATGTAGTATAGTGCACTATATAATAATTAAACAGGTGCTTTGATTTTAAATTAGGAGCATGACGACAAAATCAGTCAGTTAGTACAACAATTAATTTTTCAACCAGAAACACAAATGTAAAGCCCTTATTATTCATTTTGTTAAAACATGTTTGTAGCCTGGAATATACTACATTAAAGTATATGAATATTCTGTAGAACAGCACAGTTATATACAAGTGTTTATATCTCAGCTATGGGACATGATAGGACTTGTAATATTGTCTTTTAAAATATATTACAATTGTGTAGTACAGCACACTATAGTACAGTATTAAAGTGCTTATATCTCAGCTTTG
>JAOVVF010000036.1:4137518-4159294 GCA_028565595.1 Duopalatinus emarginatus | reverse complement strand
TTAGTTTTGTTCTATCATGTTCCTAACTTGTAATAATGTCTTTTAAAATATATTACAATTGTGTAGTACAGCACACTATAGTACAGTATTAAAGTGCTTATATCTCAGCTTTGGCGTGTGATAGGACAAAACTAGTCGCAGCTCTGTGTTTGTCCTGACGTCCCTAACGTACGGTGTGAATTTCCTGTAAATCGGAGAACGGTCAATTTTTTCAAAAACACAAAGGCTAACCCCTTACTATTTTTTTTTGTAGTGCAGCACACTATAGTACAGTACTTAACGTGCTTATATCTCAGCTTTGGGGCGTGATAGGACAAAACTAGTCGCAGCTTTTTAACAAATAAATAAAGTATTTTCTTCATTTGTTTTGCATCATAAAAATGTTTGCTTTTTTGATTGTAATACACTTAGAATATAGAGTTAAGATTTCAGCACTGGTACGTGATAACACAAAGTTAATCACACCTTTCTCTCAGTTTTTCCACACCCTGTGAATTTGGTGACAATTGAAGAAAAAATACAATGGCTATATTACTATATTTCGGCTTAAAATCCAACATTCTCCAACATTCTCCCCAGCCTGCATAAGGGCATCAAAGCATTCTGATTAATTTTGTTTGTTCACACACCACTGCTGAAATCTGAGCTCCTTAATCCCTAGTATACAACAATCAACAAAGCAAACACTAGTGATGCCAAAATGTAAACATTTTATTGGTGAAACGTTACAGGTACAGTTACAGTACACAAACATTGAAACTACAGTTACAGATTTCAGTATTCACAGTAGAAATACAGCTTCTGTACATCAGTTATAGTGCATTACATGATACAGTACACATTAGCGTGTAGTTACAGTACATTTACAGTTATCTGTCCATGTTCACCTTTACCTTTGGTACAGTTACATATTCATTAAAGTCACAGTTACATTAGATCACAATTACAGGTATAGTTTATTCACAGGTACTGTTACAGCTTCAGTAAAGTCACAGTTACAGTTTATAGGTACAGGTACAGCACATTTACAGGTAGTGATAAGCCTAATTAAAGTAAAAGTGATAGGTCTAGGTAAAGGTCTCTATACAGTTACATGTAATATTACAGTGTAGTTGTCATACCGATACAAGTACTCAAGTACTGTTACAGTGTAGATACATCTTTGTGAGAATCTGAGAATACTATATATATATTATAGTACATTACATATTATAGTTAAGGTATCTTTGTATCTGTCCTTGTTCACCTTTACCTTTGGTACAGTCACATTTTCATTAAAGTCACAGTTACGGTTATAGCATTTCGACAGCTCTTTTGCATTATCGGTGACATCTTAGCACTCGCAACTCTCTTGTCATAAACTGCATGCTTGGATTGTACTTTCGATAAAAGCATCTGCCAAATGAATAAATGTAATGTAATGGCTGTAGAAATGGCTTACACAACTGAATTATCCTGGATGGTGAAAGCGAAATTATGGCCCTAAACCTAGCTATTAATGTGGCTGCCAGGCCAGAGGTGCCACTGAAGTGGACCAGAGCAAATTGACTTAAAACATCACCCGAGTCTATTTGTCTGTCTGACATTAGCAAGAGAAATGTAAAAGGGTGTCTAATATACTTGCCTGGCGAAAATCTATTCTGCTGCATCCCTCTGGTGAAATAGACTACTGGCCCAAATGCATACAGACAGTCATTGAGTCGGTAGAGTCATTGCACATCAATATAAAGTTCATCAGACTGATCACTTATATTCTTGGATGGAAGTGGCCTGTTCCAGGATGACTCGACTGAATGGTTTAGATGAATACAGCTCCAGAGAAAGGTGTGCATAGGAGTACCAAAGCTGTTCTGGTGGCTTTGCAGTAGTCCACCAGTCTTGCTGCAGACTTACTGGGGGAGGCTCCTTGAATCTGTCGTCCATCTGTAAAACATTATACATTATAAGATTACAGTGTGAACATCAATCTACAGTTAAGATTGTCAGTAGTTTGGGGGTATAGATTAGCAATTGAATTATAGAATTAGCAATTGAAAGTTTAAAGTGTATGTAATTTTTAAACTGTATTTTTATATAACAGCTATTTTATATTATGATGATAATATATCAAGTACATATGCAAGTACATACTTCTACTGCTGCTAATAATGATGATGAAAATGCAAACAATACTAACTAGAGAGAGAGAGAGAGAGAGAGAGAGAGAGAGAGAGAGATACACATACAAACTCCTCATACACAAAAATGACAAGTGGGCTAAATCTTGTTTTCATATAAAACCCTAAATAAATAAATATATAACACATTTATATTTACTAAAACTGTATTAATACTAAATAAAATATGGTACTTGTGTAATTAATTAAATCCCAGTTCACAATAAGGCTTCATTTCTTTATGTGAAAGATGTAGTTATAGGTAATCAAACAAGTACCAATCAAACCAAAAGCATCAACCATGTGAATCTGAGCAAGTGTACAGACCAAAATCTGAGTGCAAGTCAGGTGTTATTTTGGGCCGCTTATTGACAGCTGCAGATTCCACATGCATTTGCATTCTGTTTTGCTACATTTAGCCAAGCGATTTATTAAGTTGTTTGACAGGAGGACTATTTGTTGCCTTGTCTTACATTGCCTAACAGCAAAATCAATCATTTTCTCTTGTCTCATTTGCCCTGAGGTGCTAATGAGCAATTGACATTTCTTTCTCTGTCTCTCTCTCTCTCTCTCGCTCTGTCATTAAGTAGTGTCAGTGTTTGTGATCTCTTTGCTTCAGTACTGCTGTGGTATGGGGCTTTCTGACAGGTGAATGCCCCCTTGGGCTTCTTTGTAGATTCAAGGAAACCACACCCATGTATGAAGCACTTAACATTTCCCAACCATTATCATTCCTGTTTTAACATACAATGTGAGACCCATTATACATAATTGACCACCTTACTGCTGATAAGACTGACAAAAACCTTGATGGGAGGGAAGGATGTAATATGTTCTTCCTCCCTTATTATGACCTCACCTTTGTGAAGAACTTTAAGCTGTAGCATAGTAAAAAAAAAAAAAAAAATTCTGAAATGAATTTGCTAAAATATTTATCAATATTTTCACACATTTTAAAATAGTAGTAATAGAAAATGAACAGCAAACCTTTGCAGACATGCCGTATGAGTGTTTTAAATGTTTATATAAAAACTATAATGGAATAAACTATTTTATGCATTTTAATTTTAAATCCAGATCTAAATGTATGTTTATAAGTGTAAAACATATTATCTAAACAAAACAAAAAATACAACTGCATATCAGAAAACACAAAAATAAACCTTAAAACCAATGTTCATTAAGGACCTGGCCCTGCTCAGTCAGTCAGTTCATCTATCAGGGTTGTGGTTTGTCTGTAGCTCACTCGGGATCATTGGGTGCAAGGCAGGAATACCCTAAGGGGCAGTGTGCCAATCCATCACAGGGTACAACACACACAGACATTCACTCACACACACACACACACACACCTAGGACAATTTAGCACATCCAATTCACCTACCATGTGTTTTTTTTTTTTTTTTTGGTAGGAAACCGGCACACCCGGTGAAAACCACTGGGTGAAAAACACGCAGAGACCAAAGTGAGGATCAAACCCACAAGATCCCTGGAGCTGTGTAGCACACACACACACACACACACACACACACACACACACACACTAACGTCTATCTAATTATTTTTCCCAGAAATTTCAGAAATTTTACAGATTTGTTATTGTTTTGTTTGTTGTTGTGTTTCTGAATTTGCTGTTTTTTCATAAATAATTTATTATTTCTGTTGCCAAATTTACTGTAGTTTTATATATAAATTTGGTGTTGGCTGTGTTTCAGAATTCGATGTTGTGTTTTAGAATTTAATGTTGAGTTTCCCAATTTGCTTTTGTTTTATAATGTTGTTGTTTTTTGTTCTTTTTTTTCAGCTGTGCTTCTGTTATATTATTGTGTTTCTGATTTTGATTTTGTGTTACCAAATATTTTTGTTATCCGGCTAAATTCACTACTGTTTTCCCAAATTTGCTGTCACCCTTCCGAAATTGCTGCAGTGTCTCTGAATCGCCTTTATATTCCCAAACCTACTGTTGGAAGTGTCTTTTTGATTTTAACGTTATTCTTCTTCACACACCTTTATACATGCATCTTACATAACATAACTACTTTTCTTTTACATATTAATCTTTCATATGCAAATCGTTTCAAGAATTTTAACATGAACAACATGAAGAGGTGCTAATAAATATTAGTGTTATTTAATCCGGGTATCGCCGTATCGAAAAACGCCAACTCCAGCTACTAATAGCTTTATGATGATATATATGCTGAATTCCAGGGTCCGGTCCCATAGGTTAAAGCTCGGGCCTGGCCCGTTATCGGAGGGCCTATCTGGATCTGGCTGGAGTGTCCAGTTTCAAGTCCCTCTGCCTCAAGGGGACTCAATATGGGGGGCTCGTCTGCGAGAGGGATTAGCGTGGAGGCCGTGCTGAGCGACACTCAACATTTGAGAATGCTGAGAGAGTGAGAAAAAGAGAGAGAGAGAGAAAGAGAGAGAATGCTTGACCTTGGACAGCGGACAAGGTGGAAATGTAGACAGGCCATTACATTAATCCATGGTGGAGGGGCAAAACAAACCTTTTCTTAATGACTATTGTGAAATGCGGTGTAGTATCAAAGGCACACAAGGAAACTGTAGCAGACAGCCATAAATAAAATTCACAACCACATCAGTCTTCTGTAGATTTTTTTCCCCCACTTATATAAAAATATCCATAAATGTAACAAAAGCACGCTTATGTTTAGACCTGTTAAATGAATATTTTTTTCTATTATGGGTTCATGTTGCATAATAATCGTGCCAAGAAGTAAAAAGGAAAAAGTAATTCTAAGATATATGACCCCTCTCAGGCACCGTAGCAGCACAGAGCTCAAGTTCACTGCCTGGCGTCTACCACTTACAAGACCTGCAGCCAAAAAGCAGAGGGCTGCTCCAACCACAAACTCGCAGAATCACACACACACACACACACACCAGCACACATGTCAACATCATTTCAACTACCCCAACAACTAAGATAGGCTGTCACTTCAATCAGCCAGGGGTCAAAGGGCAGCGAGGTCAAATACCTGACCCCTCTGTCAGGGTGATGTGCTGTGGTCAGTGTCACAATCTGCATCCTGACCCTCACAAACAATCTCACAGTTTTGCTTTTAAGCCACACACCAGACATTTCTTTCTTTTTTTATATATATATACAGAAATATTCTAAACCTCAAACTCTGACTGATAAACACACATAACCAAATATGCTCACATCTATCTCCAAAAGCACACACACACACACACCACAAAGTAGCCTTGCTCCAAAGATCCAAAAACAGAAAACGCTCCTGGTTTGTTTGCTCGTGTTAACAAGAAAACCCGAGACGTGGATCTGTTTTTACAGCCCCTGTTACAATAAAGCCAACAGGTAAAACACGCAGTGATTATCTTTAATGAAGACCAGATAGCAGGCCCCGGCATCGTGGGGATCCCTAATGAAAGGCTACACCGCACTTTGAAGAGGTTTACGGCTTCGGCAGCTTTGCGTAAATCCAAGCTAAATACGTATTATTTGAAGAGGTATTACGAGGGCAGGGTCTGAAGCACGCCGGGGTCTGTTGGTGATTAGGGAACGGGGCGGGAAGTACAGATGGGAATTTTATTGGGTGCTCCTGTCTGTTCCGGAATTCCCTGACTTGTTGATCTAAATACAGAATCCCGCCTTTTAAAAACAGAAGCAGTAAGCCGGTCTTACTTCTGGAGGTGTTGATACAGCTTGTGGGGTTTAAATGATTGCGACGGGAGCTTCAGAGGAGAGTTAAATGAACGAAAGGGCGTCGTTACAGTGGGAAAATCGATCATTTGATTTGCTAAAATGTTGAACTGCACAGTCATTATCGATACCAGTAAAAGCAGGAGTGGTAGTGGTAGCGTTAGTAGTAGCGGAAGAGGAGTAAAGGTTGTGATAATTGCAGTAATAGCTGTCTGTAATCCACAATCTGCAAACACACTCTCACTCTCGCACGCACTCAGTATCGTCTGTGTACTTTTTTTTTTTCTATTTTAACTAAATAAGGAAACTCCAGTCCAGTAATTAGTAAAGGAGAGGTGCAGGTTTTATTGGATCTGTGTTCATCTATAAATACTGCCCGCCTGCCTGTTTGCTCTCTGGAACTGCTGTTCAAATTTCACAAGCCTGCCCGATGTAACTCCGAGTTCTGACTTGAAGTCGTGTGCAAACGAAACTCCCAACACAGAGTGTGTAATAAGGAACAGAAAAAAGATTTCATCCCAACATAAATAAAGTGTAAAAACTCGGCTTCAATCTCACCGGTTGTGTTTTGTCAGAAACCTCGTGCTTAGCAGAAAAACCTACATCTCTGAACCTTTAATTATTGATAGAAAGTGCATTTTAAATCTTCCCATTGCAATTTTTTCACAACGTCGTCCTCCTTTTCCCTGACAACTGCCACTGCTGATTTATTTATTCATGTTTTTTTTGTTTTGTTTTGTTTTTTTTGTTTTCCCCCCAGTTCTCCCCCCCTCCCAATCTGCTTATCCTCTGGGTTTGGTGTTCTCATTGCACATCTGTGATTTAGAATAGGGACGTTACAGAGATGCTGTCAAATTCAAAACAAAATGGCGAGCGCACATTGAACTCCCGGTCTTTGTGCATGTGTGTGTGTGTGTAGTTTGTGAGAACGCAGTCTTCTTTTTTTTTTTTGTCTTTTTTTTGCTCCCTTTGCTCTATCTTCGTCACCTCTGGGACTTTTCCCCTCTGTTGTCACGGCGATGTGTGGGTGATGTCAGCATGTTCTGTACTGCAATTTGGTAGGAATATAACCCGCAATAATCATGTTTTGTTGCCTCCAGTGCAGGTCTCGTACCAAACCGGCGTCTGTATGAAAGGCGTTTATTCTCTAATACGGTCGATTATCAAAACCTCAGCACGTCTTCGTGACAAACCCGCGTGCTGCTGCCTGAATGCATCAACGTCGTTATAAACCTGCAAACACGTACGTAAGCAAAGTGCAGACAGCAGTATAGCAAATGTACACAGGAAAAAGAGATGCTGTGGGCTTTACTTCAGTGGTTCACACTAACAAGAGGAACAACACGCACTCTTTTTTTCTTATAAGTCACACAATATGTTCCAAGTACTAGTGTCTACTTGTGACTGGTGACTTTCTACGAGACAAAAAGGATTACATTACACCTTCATAAGGCCAGCTGGTCAGCCACATGACAGCTGACGTGAACCTACATGTATATTAATAAAGCTTTATTAAACAGAAGAACCTGTTTTCCTCAGTTTTGATATCAATACGTAACACGTACATCAGGGTCGACTTTGTAGCTCAGTGCATTTCTGATATGTCACGATGACATAATGATACGACATACAGTCGCGGCTTGAGGTTAGGGAAACAGGTCTTACAATCCCTTCGATCCCTTGTACTGACCATGCCTGAAATGCCAAGGCACAACCCCCCCTTCCTTCAACTGCTCCCCAAGTGACATGGATACAGTTGCCCCCATAAATACTGCACTGATGAGAAGAAACAACTGTAAATCTAACGTAACTCAGTCTCCTGAGTGGTGCAACAGGAAACAGAAAAGCGTTGACGAGTTGACGAATTTCAGGCCAGAGAACAGAACTGGCTGTGATTTTAGATTGGAGCGAGGGTGACGTACTCTCACTCTCTCTCTCTCTCTTCCCTGTCAATCATAGCAATGGTAGCCAATCAAAGGTCAGGGATACAGAAGTGGGCGGGAGCGCTTTTCTCAGAGTGTATTAACACAACCCTCTGACACTGCCTGAGCAGCAGGTTAAAAATGACAGGCGGATAGCTGCACATGACCCCGACAGAAGCATGCGATAGCCGGCTGCCCAGCCTTCACCTTCCCTAGTTAGTGGCTGTTGTATAAAAGAGGAAAGAGGAAAGAGATGTGCGATGGTCGGGAAATGGATGTCTAAATTATAGAGAATATTGGGGGAAAGAATACCGGTGTAATGTAGCGTAATTCGAGCATTTGTGGTAGAACAGTGCGGTGATCAGGGTTGTGCTCAGTGAAAGCAGAGGGTAGTTAAGCAGTTAGTTATGTTTGAGGTATGAAAACAAACTGCACTGATGGAACTCAATTCAGTTTTGTAGAATACGTACATATTTGAATTAAGTAAATACGGTTCGCGTTTCATTTCACTGAAGCTTCCCGGACATACGCGTCATGAACCTAATACATGATGCACATGCAGTTGTGGACAAATAAAGTGATAAAGCATGGCAGGATGTGCTGTTAGAGAAAAATAATCAATTACGAGGCAGTGTGATGAGGCGAAGTTATTGTTACCACTGCATAGTTGATTATTTTTTACTGATGACCGAATGCTCTGAAATGTTTTATCCCTTAATACCACAGCGGTGATTACCATTTTAATGATTATTTATTAACACAACAGGCATTTCATCCATTTACAGTTACATTTAATGATGTACTGTAGCATTAATCAGGTACAGGAGTTTGAGATCGTGTATTGATGTTATAAAGGAGACAAAATAATCAGATATACAGTTCCTTTACACTTCAGCAAAGTCATCATAGACCGCACGGTCCTGAGAGAGTAACTGATCGATAGCAATATGCCGATCCTAATCCCTCCACGCGTTATCAACCCAGGCCTAATCTTCACATCCATCCAAGCAAGCTTTCACGTCAATCCTCCTTTATTATGCGTCTCATCATCATTTAATAACACGTTCGTCTCACGGTTCATATGGATGCAGTCACCTACGGAACTGTTGTCGTATTTTGGCAATTAGCACACGGGTGATGGTGAACAGTAAGAGGAACAGTAAGAGGTCAGAATTGACGAACGCTGGTGGGTGTGTATGGAAGGCCGTGGGGGCAATTATGACATTTACTCTGCTGGATTATAATTTTAAATGAGTGTTTAAAGTGTTCCCTGGTGAGGCTCAAGAGGCTGGGAGGATCAATAAAAATAGACTGGAGATAATCGATAGGAAATGGACACACACTCGAGTGGCTCTACCTGTGTGTGTGTGTGTGTGTGTGTGTGTGTGTGTGTGTGTGTTGGATCAATAGCTCATGTTAAGTGGTGGTGAGAAGGTTTTATTGATGAGTTAATGCTTGTCTAGTTTATGCTTCTGCTTTCTCTCTCTCTTTATTGGGTCAAACTGATTGGACAGGTGGTGAAGTACACACACACACACACACACAGACACACACACACACGCACCATGCTCAGGCTTAGTGACCTCCTCACCACCCACTTTCCTTCTCTGATCCTCAGCAGGTACTTCTGGGAAATTAAATCCTGCCAACCCCCCAAACCCCCCCCCCCCCTAAACCTGCTCATCACACAAATGGACAAACTGGGTCAAATTATTAATTAGTTTAAAAATACACTTTGTGTATATTATTTTACATATAATGCATTTATTATAACACTATTTAACCCTTTCAGTTCCATGGTCTGGGGGCTTTTTTTCTGCATTTCTAAACATTTTTAAAATGTTAACCACCTCCAAATAATTGTCATTTAGCATAAATCATCAGGCGTGGTGTTCTCTTGACATAATTTAGTGTTAGCTTACAAACTGTCTATACAAAATCAGACTCCAGTGAACACTAAATTACCATAATAAATAAATAAAAAATTAATAAATAGATTAATTAATTAATGAATCAGTTACATTAATAATAATATAATATTATACAAAATAGTATAATATAATATAATATGATATAATATGATATAATATAATATGATATAATATAATCTAATATCCAAATCAGACTCCAGTGAACAGTTAATTAGCATAATAAATAAATAAATAGATTGCTTAATTAATGAATCAATTACATTAATAATAATATAATATTATACAAAATAGTATAATATAATATAATATGATATATTATATTATATTATATTATATTATAATATAAAATCCAAATCAGACTCAGTTGAACACTTTGAACACTTAATGTATAGATAGATAAATAGATCATATTTACGACCTCCAAATTAACACTCCATTTAAAACTTTAGTGTAATAATTAAGTACATATGTAAACAAAAAAATAATAATAATAATTTATATATATATATATATATATATATATAACGTGTTAAAAATGTCATTTTTACCTCCAAATCAGTTATGTGAAATTACACGCTGTGTGTTAGTTTGTTTGCTAAAGAATCTGGATTTGTTCTAAAACCATTTCTGCATGACATCTTTTTAACAACGCATGTTACAAAGGCATTTAGCAACAGTATCTCCTAAATATACCTACATTACTATCATGTGATATTTCTACCAGGTACCATATGTTTATTACTCTCATGTAGTTCATTTATTGAGCGTTTTATCATGTGGTGTACAACACCATATACACCACTTCACAGGTCCACAGTATATTTACTGATACGTTTTATCACCTTTCCTCTGTACAGACTCTGAACATTAACGGTTCATCACTGGACAGATATTATTTAACTTGGGCTACGAAGGTGACCTGGTGATTGTCACTGGTTAATTAGCTATTCGCTAAATGTAATCTATTAAAGCCACATGCTACATTACTATCTGAAGCACTTGTCATCGACTGAACACCGTACATTAAAACGAGTGAAAATCCATGAACCTGAACACAGAGACGAGCGATAATATTACACTTCATTGTATAAAAATGACGCATAAAGACGCACTGCTGGTCTCCATAGTGCTGCTACATGCATACCGTTAGCCTGCGTCATCTGCGTTCCCAAAGCAAACAGACTTTTATATTCGAGCCCTTCAAATACTTAACTAGAGGCCAGGCATTAAGTAGGACATTCCACAATATATTAAGTCACGGGCTCAAGTTACAGTTTGTCACTTGAAATATTACCTCCTGGCCTCAGTATATTAATATGTAGTCACTCCTTATTACAGAATACAGCCATCAGGACAAGTCCGAAATCTCCGAAGCAGAGTAGTGTACACTGAGGTGTTAGTGTGCGTTGCATTTGTATGAGCGAATCAGGATTAGCAGAAGTGCTGTATTAAAAATGTATAAATACAGAAGCAGACACTGACAGGGCAGCTCGGTTCAGTATAGTTCCTCTACACCTACGAGGTCGTGTGTTTAATAAAATAAGGAATCATATAGCCGCAAAGTGTATTTATTATTATAATAAGTAGTAGTGCAAGTGAACCGCTTATTGACCACTGTACTTGTGCACGGTGAGAAATCTGACCTCCACATTTAACCCATCCGTGCGGTAAAACATACACACTAGTGGAACACAGACACTAGAGGGCAGTTAGCACACTTGCCCAGAGTGGTGGCAACTTCAGAGAGCAGTTGGGGGTTGAGTGCCTTGCTCAAGGACACTTTAGTCAGGTCTCGTCTGTACACAGGATTAAACAGGGGACCAATTGCTCACAAGGCTGGTTCTTTAGGAACAAGTCTACAGCTGCCCCTTGTGTTGGTGGTTCAAGTAGTGGTGGTAGCACGAGTTATAGTAGAAATGGGCGTAACGCTAGCACTAGAAATACTAGTTGTTGTGGTAGTAGTAGTAGCAGCAACAGTAGAAGTGGAGGTGTTAGTGGTAGTCGTGGTGGTGGTAGTAGTAGGAGTAATAGGAGTGGTGATGGTGGTATTAGTGGTAGTCAGTGAAAGAGGAGGATTAGTGGTGATAGTGGTAGTAGTTAGTAATGCAAGTGAAAGTGAACTATTTGCCTACTGTGTTTGCACACAGAGGAATGTGACCTCCATATTTAACCCATCCGTACAGTGAAACACACACACTAAGGGGGCAGTGTACACAGTTGCCCAGAGCAGGGGGGCAGCCCCAAACCACAGCACCTGGGGAGCAGTTGGGGGAGTTAGGTGTCTTTCTTAAGGGCACCTCAGTCGTGTCTTGCCCTGTTCAGGGATCGAACCCGGGACCCTCCAGTCACAAGTAGTGGTGTCAGTAGTAGTATTAATAGGAGTGGTGCTGGTGGTATTAGTGGTAGGAGGAGGAGGAGGAGTGGTGGTGGTGATAGTGGTAGTAGTAAGTAGTAGTGGTGGTGGTGGTGGTAGCAGTGGAACTCATGGTATATCTTATAGGATGGCAGTCTTAAAGAAAAATCGTATGAAAAAAACATCACAATTTGCAGTTTGGCAGGTAAAGACTGAACCAGGAGAGACATAAACGGCTTTCGCACCGCGTCTCCGCAACATATAGTGGCTGCATCGTGTGCATTGTGTACTCCTTTATTCCACACACATACCTGTCACTTCCTTCTTCCCCTGGCCCTTTTCCCTTCCTGGGAACACAGTATGACAAGAAAATAAAAAAAAAAACAAAATAAAATAAAACACAGTGTTCCCCCGTCTCTCACCTGTCCTGCCTAGAAAAGGTTCCGCGTTTACGTTTCAGTCACCCGCAAAACAAAAACCTGTGAAAACTTAAAGCGCTGCTGGGCTTTTTCCGAGTCTTCTCTCGACAACAAAACACACGCTCTCCCCCAAACAACTCCACTCAGATGGTTTTGTCCTTCTGAGCTCACCTAGCACAGGATGGCACGAGACGGAGAAACAAAGGGACAGGAGGAGAGACGGAGACAGAGTGAGGCGAGGATTCCAAGCGAGTAGATATTCATGCACAAACAGAAGTGGCATGTGTGTGTGTGTGCGCACATGTGTGTGTGTGTGTGTGTGTGTGCATGCTTTCCCAGTCTAGCTGCCGAGTCGTCACCTTCCTCCCCAGTTCAGTACCTTATTACTTCTGCCACTCGACGCTGCCTCGCATGGCGCAGTCTTATGAATAATATACGAGCGTGCCGAGGCGCAGGAGTTAAAAGAACGTGGCGTGTACCATGGGTCAGAGCGAGGGAGAGAGAAAAGAAGAGGGGGGGAAAGAAGGAAAAGGGAGGAAAGAAAAAGACGCGTGTGAAGAGAGAATATAAAGGAGTGGCAGGTGACTTTGGCAGACAGGAAGGCCCTGTCCTGTCACACCCCGCTTTCATTTCAGGCTGCCGATCCTGCAAAGGTGACAAGACACATCACTGTCAGGCTGAGCTAGCTGAGAGAGAAGAGCCGATGGTGACAGACAGGACGAGAAACGATAAAACAGTACACACACACACACACACACACACACACTCACATACACATACAGGGAGCAGGTATCTCTGGAGAGCTGATCAGTCAGGAGTGTGTGTGTGTACGTGTGTGTACTCTGCAGGGATAAGGACTGTGTCTCGGTCTCCCAAGTTGGCAGTGTGAAAACAAACATTACTTTTGATCACGGCACGCTCAGGCGCACGTATGCGGCTTTGGTGGAGGATGTGCTTTACTGGTACAGGATGACAGACCGCTGTTCTGATATACGAGACGACTTACACACGCTGATGTACACACAAAGCACATGCTGACACGACACGCACGTATAAAAGTGTATATATAGGGAAGAAACACTGAGCAGTACAAGTGTAGCCACGCACGCAGGCACACACACACACACTCTGAAAACCAAACCCACAATAAATTTGCTCCCGTGAATACATTCATAACGCGCTTGCAATCATAAGACACGGTTATATAATGAATTTTGCTAATATTTCTCTACCATTAAATAGTGTAACACAGACCTGTTCATCCCCTTTTCCACCATGTTAATCAAAGTCTCTGGTGTCTTAATGACACGTCTGTGCTGGTCAAAATATCACACTGGTCAAAATATCACACAGTCTTTTTTACCCTGTCTAAAACAGCTCTTTCCAAACGCTCAGTTTCTGTGCCTACTGCTTTACATAATAACAGCTCACTGTTTACTCCGCCTCCTTCCTCTGCCGCTGGGTGTGTCTACATGTACAGTACTTGTAGATTAATGTTATAAGGATGATGGCATCAGAATGTGATACTTGTGTAGTAGGTGGAGATATACAGATGGAGGTGTGGGGTTATTTTAATGAGGCCCTGCGGGAGGTAAAACCTGAACGTCTTGTTGAATCCTGTGGTTTTTATCTAAACAAACTGAGTGCACACAGAAACTAAAAAAGTGTGTTTTTTATAATATGTCCTAAAATAATTAATTATGGATAATTAAGGATAATATTACAGATAAGCAGAAATTACTTACAGTGAGAACACATTTTTGTCCCTCAGACTAAAAGGACAAAAAGAACAAATTTTCAAATTATATCATATATTAAGTAAATATAGGCACATGTTACACAGTGCATTGTGAGACCTGTCTGTTTTGTGGGTTTCTTTCTTCTTTTTTCTTTTTTTTTACAATAAATACTGAATGCTATGCATTTTAACAGGTATAACACAGAGATTATCAAGACAACTTATAACTGCTGTTTGGGGGGGGGGGGTCTCAGCCATGCTTTACATAAGGCATGTGTGCTTTGATTAGTTCTGAATAACAACACCAACAACAACAAAAATAATAATAATAATAATAATAATAATAATAATCATAATAAAAATACTGTCAATTAAATACAATAAAGACAGCTAATAAAGTAAGACATCTCATAATTCATAATTTAATTAGTATATATATATATATATATATTTGTCTTATTATTATTATTATTATTATTATTATTATTATTATTATTACAATGCTATATTAAACATTATGTTAGTAACTTGTTTATTAATAATTGTTACAAGGCATATGATGCTTTATTAATGCTTTAAAACATGAACGTGTATATAAACGTGTTCATAAGTTGTTTTTATTACAAATATTTAAAAGAAAATATTAAAAATGATTTGTTTATGCCCTGAAGGTCCAGATCTGCACTGCACTGACTCTGAACAGCAGCATACGTCACCCCAGGACAAAGTTTCTGACCAAAACACACCCTGACAGCTGGTTGGTGATCACGTTTACATTTCCCTGTACATTTTGTTTCACATACCACTGATATGTGCAGAGTTGGGTTCCCATTGTGACTTTCAAGTATTCTGTTACTTAAAAAAAAAGTCATCTATTCACCTACAAATCCCTGCTGGAGCCAGAGCCATGGCTGTTCCGCCAGCTACTGTCTGCACTGTAGCACATGCACACTGAGTATAGTGTGTGTGTGTGTGTGTGTGGGTGCAGGTCTAGGTGGAGGTGTGTGTGTCCCATTTTCATAGCTTGACCTGGTTACCACCAGCTCACCTCTAGAAGACAAGGTTAAGATGGATGGGTCTAATTAAAAGAAGGGCTTGTCCGCATATGAACGGCCGCAGGTTTCCCTTACAGGTTCTCTAACGGGATCCATTGTGGCTGTAATTATGGGCTGAAGTGATTAGTTCCCCCTGAAGGCGGAGAGGTGACAGACAGGCGAGCCTGAGTAACCCAAGTAACCTTTCAATATTCCATCTGCAGCCCTTTATGGTGCCAGCCCAGCACTAATTTCCCCCCAACATCTCTACGTTTGGGCTTTTTTGTCATCGTACTTTCTGTCTCTCGTTTTGCTGGGGTTTTTTTTTGGTTTTGTTTTGTTATCATTGACATTTCCATCATATATCAGCTCCGGACACGTGTATTATATATCCCGGATTAGATTTCTAAGCAGAAAGGTTAACAAGGAGATCTTCTCGGCTGCCCATGAGTCATAGTTCTTGGCAGGCGAGGTGAGCTGGACGTCCAAGACAGCGTGCGTCCAACCGTGCAGAGCTACAGAGCAGATGACACTCCACTTGGGCCATTTAGCATGCAAGCCTTCGCCAACCTGTGTGTGTGTGATGGTGTAAATGTCAATAAAAGAGGGCACTTTGAGCAAATATTAAGACAAGGCCAACGTTATGAGTGTGTGTGTGTGTGTGTGTGTGTGAGACAGTGTCAATACATTTTTATAAATATATTTAGTTGAATATAAACACGTGTGTGTGTGTGTGTGTGTGTTTGTATGTGAATATATGATTTTTTACAACTGCACCAATGCATTTTTAATTATAATTAGTGATGTATTTACTGTTTATGTTTCTACGGTAACGTACACATGGATTTGGTCAGCCGACGCTCCGACTAAACTAGTTTAAATAAGTGAACTAAGCCTACTCATTGACCGCTATGCTTGTACACACAGAGCAATATATGCTTAGCATGCCAGGCGAGACACTACATACCTGAGCCTGACACTATGGAGTGTTTATGGAGTGTACCGTAACCCGAGTGCAGGAGATTAAATGCAGATTTGATGCTGGTTCATGTCGGATGGACTCGTACTGGTGGAGAATGCAGTGGCATATGGGCCTGGTGGATGTGTGAAACACTGACACCAACAGAGAAACACGGAAAGCCAGGCCTACGCTGTGCCATTTTTAAAAAGGAGCTTTTCAGGCAACTGAATAGTAACTGTACAGAATGTTACACGGACAGGAGCTCATTTAACCTGTGACATTTCTTGTTTCCAGTCCTGAATTCGACCCCGGACAGCCGGCTTGAATTGTCAGCAAAAGATTTCCCAATATTGGCATCTGCACACGTCTCAATCAGCGGCGTTTCTGTAGCCGGCGTGCTTTCATGCGGCCCCGTGACAGCTTCTCCATTGTAGCCTAATGCGTTTTTGATGGGCCGTTTGATGGAGCTTAATAACACAGCTGATAAGATAAGCTAGCTAGAGCTCTCCGCCTCTCTGAAGCCTGTGCAATCGACTGGGGCCTTTCCTCAAGTGACGCATGTCAACACACACCTTTGTGTGTAAATGGCCCGGGCTAACACACCTGAACAGTCAGAAGGGAGAGGAACCTCTTGAACACACACACATGACCACACAAATACACAACACACAACTGATATAATGGTGAAAATCCCTGGTTTGAGCTTTGAACCCTGAGATGGTGTGTATTTGTGTGAGTGTGTGTGTGTGTGTTATCTGTATAGATAGAAGGATTAAGTCCGTTACATAAGTATATTAGTATAGTTTATCTTTGTGTTTCTGAAACACACTTGAAGCTAAGCCTGTGACTGTATGACAGTGTGGCCACCGAAGCTGATCCCAGACACTCTAGATAATGCTTCCACCGGTTGTGCCACGGTGTGTTTAAGAAGCGCCTCAGGAGTGGTTCTTCACTCTGCTAATAAAACAAACCTATCCAGACTTATCCACAGAAATTTTAAAAGCTGAGAAGTCCAAAATTATCCTGTGGTACTAGACCTGAGCCTGGTGGAAACCATGTCCTAGACCTGAGCCTGGTGGAAACCATGTCCTAGACCTGAGCCTGGTGGAAACCATGCCCTAGACCTGAACCTGATGGAAACCATGTCCTAGACCTGAACCTGGTGGAAACCATGTCCTAGACCTGAGCCTGGTGGAAACCATGTCCTAGACCTGAACCTGATGGAAACCATGTCCTAGACCTGAACCTGGTGGAAACCATGTCCTAGACCTGAACCTGATGGAAACCATGTCCTAGACCTGAACCTGATGGAAACCATGTCCTAGACCTGAACCTGGTGGAAACCATGTCCTAGACCTGAACCTGGTGGAAACCATGTCCTAGACCTGAGCCTGGTGGAAACCATGTCCTAGACCTGAACCTGGTGGAAACCATGTCCTAGACCTGAGCCTGGTGGAAACCATGACTGTATTTGAAATGGCATGCTACACACAACTCGCATACTAAATCTGCCTAAATGTAGTATGTAGTATGTAGTATGCAGTATACAACCAAACTGGTTCTATGTAGTGTACTACAGGTACCTGGATGATGTACTACTCTGGTCATATTTTCTAGTATATAGTAGGAGCTGATCTTTGTGGCGTACTGCAATCTCGCCACCGCGGCCTCACCGGCTCCGCGTACTCCACTTTACATAATGCTATATTATTCCATCATTATTTGATATGAAAGTCGTTTATTTAAATATATTTTAAACAGTCTTTTTGGTAAAACTGTAGTTACTTTTACCAGGTAAAAACACTAACTGGTTGTTAGCATCGCCATCACTGTACTTACATTTAAGTGCAAAAATAAAACAGTTACAGCTGTTTTGGACACCAGTGTGGATCTCCTCCTCCTCCTCCCCCCTCATACAATGATTAGTTACAATAACAGAAAAGTTTTGGACATTTATAAACTTCTGGCTCTTTAAATTCTCTCGGACAAATTCGCAACTCATGTGACTGTGTAGTATGCTACAGGTACATCAACTACTGTACTATACTACTGTAGTATAGTAGTATGCCATTTGGAATACAGCCTGTGTCATAGACCTGAACCTGGTGGAAACCATGCCATAGACCTGAACCTAATAAAAACTGCAATGGTTAGTTCACTTGGTGAGAGCATCTCTGAAACAGCAGGTCTGGTGAGGTGTGTCCCAGTATACAGTGGTTAATACCTACCAAAAGTGGTCCAATGAAAGGACCGCAGTGAACCAGAGACAGGGTCATGGGCACCCAATGCTCCCTCATGTGTATGGGCAGTGAAGTCTAAACCATGTGGTCTGATCCCACAGAAGGATCAACATCTTGTTCCCACATACCACAGAACAACATCAGAGGTCTTGTAGAGTCTGTATCTTGGTTAAGAGATGTTTTGACAGCTGTTTAGGCAGAGGATGTTAATGTTCGGGGGTTGATCGGTTTATTTAGGCTAACTTAGCAGACCATTACATTTGTAGCTTGCTAGCATTCTTTGTTTAGCTTGATGAAATAATTGCATTACCATCTGAAATTTTACAACTACCAACTTTTTTTTGGTCAAGTCCACTACACCTGTAAGCAAAATTTTGACTAGCGTTGACTAACATTTGCTAGCACCATAAAGTAAATTTATCTACACAGAAAGGCGCAATTACAATTCTTTATGAGACAAGAAAGTGAATATTTTATGCTTACATAAAAGTTCTTTCTTGACAAAAAGTAAATAAAATTACAAATATTATAGCTCACATTTTTAAGCAAGGTCACTAACTAGCATGCTAATGCTTGCTAGCTCCAACGGTGTTATAGAGTTATACAGGAATAAGGTAACTTCAAAGACTAACCTAAACGTGACTATTATCCAACTTCAATACAACTATTTCTTGTAGCTTGCTAGCTTTCTAACATATTTGCTAGCCCGACAAGAATTTTTCTTGGCGATTAAGCGCTCAGATTCCATAATAATTGAAATCCTTAAATTGTCCAGTGTGCGTTTATTTGTTCGTTGTGATCAGTAAGGCGTAGGAATAGATTGCGTCTGTCCTAGCTAGCTTGTTTGCGCTTGTTCCTTCACAACACAGACACAAAAGTTTACAGTCGTAGCTGTAGGACAATGTCTAAACAACTTGTCTGACTAAACAGATATGCACATATAGTTATATAGTGTGTTGGGGAGCCTTAGTGTGTGTGTGTGTGTGTGTGTGTGTGTGTGTGTGGTTATTAAGACAGAGCTAGAGGTCAAGCAGTCAGCACAGGATGGACATTGACCTGCACACACAACAGGCGAGGAAAGACGAGGGCACCAAAGACGTACCTCTATTCTTATGAAAACCCTTAACCTTCATCATCATTATTATTATTCTCATCCCTCTTCTTCTTAGCAGCTGCTGCTGGGCACACACACACACACACACACACACACAGAGAATAAGACAATAGTGGAATGTCCGTGGCTGCAGGCAACACTTGGACGCTATCTGATTAGAGCTGAATGGGGGAGAACAGATACGAAGACAGCGGCGCCTTATCAATGAAGGATCGCATTTCCATATTCAAGCCTGGGGAGAGATAAAGTGGAGGCTGATGAGAGAACCCTGATGGCCAGATCGCAGCTGAACGAAAGGCCGCGGGGGAAAGAAGCAAAAAAAAAAAAAAAAAGAGCTAGCAGGGATGGCTAGCAAGGAGGAGAAGAAGAGGAAAAGGAGAGGATGGATGGTAGCTTTCAGCAACACTGTTAAAAGGCAAGACGAGCACCAGTGATTAATGTGAATAAGTGTCCAAGGGTCAGAAACCGGTCTGCACTGCTGACCGCTCTTAAGAGAGGTTACACGACGGCCATTCGTCTCACACACACGCGCGCACACACGCAAATTTTACGAAAAACAGCTATGGGTACAGGTACTCCAAAGGGAAATCAGATTCATTACAGCTTAAAATCTAGAGTTAAGATACTTAATAATACTTAATAATTTGCTGAGATAAAAAAATTAAAAGTTTATGAAATTCATAGACAAATATAAAATTGCACAAAATAATTAGCTGCTATTAAAGAAACATCTATGGAGTTTTTTAACAAAGGATACGCAAAAAGTATATATAAGTATAAGAAAACTATGACTACCTAGATAACTCGCGCTAACAGTAGCTAGCCCTGCAAAGTCTACTTAGCTAGATAAAAACAGCTAATGACAATAACAAACGAAATATATTATGTCTACACAAATAAAACGTATATAAAATTATAAACATCACTGCCGTCCAATACACCTGTAAGCAAACTCACCAATTATAATGCTAACTTTCACTAATTCATGCTAATGCCAACCGTATTATTCGGCTAGTAATAAAGTAATTTCAAACTCCATCAAAAATAACAGAGAATATTTTACATGTACATTACAGCTCTTTCCTGACAATGATTAAGGAGCTGAGATCTGTAGCCCATGCAAACGGTAAGCTAGCTAGCTTGTTAGCATGTGTTAACGTTTGCCAGCCTGACAAGATCTATCTGCATACAGGCTTTATAAAAGCATGTAGGAGTGAGGAATTAACTAGTGAAGCCTGTACGCCTACCGAATAAATGATTTTTACTTCCTTCAGTATAAAACGCTCATCTAATTTACATTTATAATATTCTGATGAATCACCTTCTAAATTTACCATGTAATAAAAACAACCCAATCCCTAATAAAAGATCCTGTATTTTTAATCAGTCAGCTAATGAGCCTTATATATTCTACAGTACTGCTTTATAAAGCCTGTGATACTTATGAGGGTGTTATAAAGGCATTATGTGTTCAAGACTTTAGCAGCGTCTGTAGATATCTATACACTGCTATTGCTATTATCATTCATTAAATTCATTAAGTTCATTACACTTGGGCTATCATCATCATCATCGTCGTCATCATCATCTGCAGTGTTTATTGTTAACATGATGCATTACACGTAGTGTTCATAACGCATTATCATTAGCAAGCATCACATGAATTGAATTCTTAATTAATTGATTTTTTCTAATGTTTTTATTTTTTATTTAGATTACAATTATATTATAATTTAATATACAGTTTTACATTCTTATATTATAATATAATTTATTATAATGTTTAAAAGAAATTATATTAACAAAACAACAATACAAGTATGCAGTATAACTACAGTGTAGTTCTGGACTTTGAAAACATTAACATGTTGATTGTTATTATTATTATTAGTAGTAGTAGTGGTGGTAGTAGTAGAAGTAGTAGTAAAAATTTTTTAGAATTTGTACTATTTGTATTATATATATATATATATATATATATATATATATGGGTCAATGACGTCTAAAGTTTTCAACTAGCTATTAAAAAAAACTGAAAATCTGAGTATTTTTGTAATTGTTCGAACATTAAAAATGTACACATAAGTTCATATAAAACAATTAACTCTGTACAATTAACTCAAGCATACTGCGTCACTGATTCATATTTTTAGCCACATAAACTAGATATCTTATTTTGAATTTAATACAGTTAATTCTATTATTAGTCGCACATTT
>JAOVVF010000036.1:4124220-4137418 GCA_028565595.1 Duopalatinus emarginatus | reverse complement strand
GTTTATAATCAGGGTATATAAACACCAATGCCAAAAAAAACTGCACTGTTTCCACATACACACTAAAAACTCTGCCAGATCTTTACCTTCAACCATTACCAAATATATTGTGATGCGCATGATATTGTGACTATGAACACTATTTAGAACATTAACAATGAACAATTCATAAAGAAGAGCGCTTTAAAGTGCAATGATTTTCTTAAATAATTATGAAAACGTGTATTAATGCTTTATGAATACCTAATATGGTATGAATACATTCAATATAAATATGACCTTAGCAGAAAACGTGCTTCTTAAAGTGTGAAAAGAATATTTTAAAATATATACACACATTCACATTCGGCTTTAATGGTTATAGACAGAATTCCAAAGCTGTCCTTATTATTCCAGTTTGAAGAAGGGGGCTGAGAAGTTTCCTAAGATTAGTTAAAGTGGTGTTTATGCGATACGACAGCCTTGTTTCTTCTTTCTCAATCACGCATGTGACATCTCATAGGCTCTACACGACTCCGGACGTGTCGGAAATCACACGGATCACATCTACTGAAACACACGTCTACTAGAACCAGGTAATGTCATGAAGAGATACGCTGATCCACAAACACAGATTACAATGACATGATGAATGTGTGGGGACAGTCGGAGGATGTGGGTGGCATATTGACCACTCAGGAGGGTTCACTCGACCCTAATCACACACACACACACACACACACACACACACAGCAAACAGGCTCCCCCTCTACACACAGCAGTGGCCCACTGACCACACAACTGGTTCCACACAGACCCATTATTCATTAGACTCTTCCCTCATAGTGTGTGTGTGTGTGTGTGTGTGTGTGTGTGTGTGTGTGTGTGTGTGTGTGTGTGTGTGAGAGAGATTATCAGTGAGTTTAACAGACTGCCTTGTTTGTTTTTGGGCTCTGAAATAGCCATTGGCTGTCTTTCAACACACGGCCTGGTGACACATCACCCGACAGACCCTGGAAGATTGATCAGAAAAATGGAGACTGTGAGGTTCTCCCACCGTAAACAGGAAGAATCTCAAAGCTTGATAGGAGATCTATAGGAGGAAGTCATGTTCTTTCTGCCTTTTTGTTCGAAATATGTCTCGTACGTATTTATTAATCTTACGCACCTTTGTGAACGCTAATCGCTCAGTGGTCGAGCGTGACCCGATCTATATACAGTCTGTAAAGTGATACAAAGTCCTTCAGGAATTGGTCGTTAGCTGGTGTCAATACAGCGGCTATAAAGAGTAACGCTGTACAAGAAGAAAAGGAAATGGGAAGGAAACACATTTTCACCTGTCAATCAAACGAGGGTCAAGGATAAATCGTGGCTGAATCCTGACACTCATTCATAATTAATTAATTATTTATTTATTTCGTTTTTACTATTTAATAGATTTTACTAATTTGCTAATGAACATTAAATTAGCTTCTCATATTAATATTAACATATTATTCTCATATTAACGTTTATTTTTAACCTTTACTTAGCCGTATGTTTTATTTTAATTTAGTCACTTAATTTAACAAACACAGCAATTTTCTAGCTTAGATTTTTTTTTATTTTGCTTTCAAAAGTTTAGACAGAAATTCCCCATATCACGTCAGCCATGTTGGATTACTATTACAAATCAGGATGATGGTGCATGTGACACTGAAGCGTTTTGACGCCAGTGTGTGTTTGAGCGAATGTGCTTACTGTTAGCATGAGGCTTAATATTTAGAAATACTTTAAACAACAGTCAGGAGTCAACAACAAGTAAAGTAAAGATATTTGTTAAATATTTATATATATAAATATAAAGATAAATAAATGACTATTTATTCATTTAACATTATTGTATTAAATTAGCATTTTATTTACCATTACCAATAAATGTTATAATTTTGTTAACATTTTGAATATTTTTTTTTTATTTTACTTAATTAACAAATGCAGAATTTTTTACTTGATATGTTTAAAAAATTTAGCCAGAAGTTCTCCACATCAGCCATGTTGGATTGGGAGAAGCAACAGTCTAATGGGTTCATACACATCAGGATAATGGTGTATATATATATATATATATATATATATATAATCAAGTATAAGTACATATAATATAAGTATATATATGTCTTATATAGAAATATTTAAGTGAAAATTTTGATTTAATTATAATTTCTTCATTTGCTGTCGACAGTTGTCTTAATGTTAACATTAAATTGTAACATTTACGTTTTAATTTACGTTTGTTTTTATTTATACGTTCATTCAATTAACCAGTACGGCAATTTTGCTGCTAATTATTTTCACATACATTCGCCATGTCAGCCATGTTGGATTGGGAGAAACAACACTAACTCTTAAAACAAATTCTGGCAGTCGTAAAATGACGAATTATTTATTTATTTAAGGGTATGTATTACTTCACATTAGCATTATATTAGCATGTCCTACTTAATGTTAACGTTAAATCTGATCGGTTTGATTTTATTATGCATTATTGTAGTATTTTACTTTTTCCCTTTTCGTATGTTTACAAACTAAACTTCAGCCATGTTGGACTGGAAGTAACACTCTAAAGGGTTCCTACAAATCAGGATAATAGCCACACAACACCGGAGTGTCTTGAATAGAATTAATACTGTGAGGCTTAATATATAAATACAGAAGACAAACGTCGACAGTCAACAGTGAGTAAAGCAGAGCATTATGAGAAATAATAATAATAATATTTAAAAAAAACAGAAATAATCACAAGAAGCACATGAGAACCGTGTGTGTGTGTATTCCATGGGGAGTGCACAGGGCTATCCCTAGAGGTGTGTGTGTGTGTGTGTGTGTGTGTGTGTGTGTGTAACAGAGACACTGTGGAAAAGAGAAAGAGCACAGGGAGTTCTTTTTTAACATCACATATTAAAGCACTCTCGCTCTTCCTGAGGCCCAAACCTCAGTCAACAGCTGCTTTGGCTGATATTTTATTAATGATGTAGTTTTAATTAGTTTAATTACACACAGGCTCTCCTTTGTGCATAATTTCTCACTGTTTAATGAAAAACAACAATGAAAAAAATATCCAGACAGCCCACTGAGATGTGCACGAGGCCTATGGGTGAGGATTTTTAATTTTTTTTTTTTACAGAAAAATAAAAAACGTTTATAAGGTCATATAATAATTCTTCATAAGTATAAACTCCGGTTATAATTCATGACAAAAGGGGATAACGTGCTATTAATATAGGCCTGTAACCTGCGGTTAGAAACACGGTAAGGCGTGTAGGTGTAGCGTTTCTGAAGCGGTCAGCGTCACGCAGCTTGAAAACGTCAATGTGTCGTTAATTTAGAAAATAACGTATCGTGTTATTGTAAACAGCTTCTGTGTGCGTTCGGAAACAGCTGTTCACAGGATTGTCCGGCTGCCTGAAACCTAATAGGTGAAGAAAACGGGAGCTATCGGTGGATCTGCACGCACACTCGGGTCTCCGGCGGCGTGTGGAGAATGTGGAGAGGACAGTGCCGTGTTACACTAAAGAGCGAGCACCCGAATGCCAAGATGGCACCGAAACCCAAAAACGAAAAAAGGAGCCTAGGTCTTTATTAAGAGTGCAACCTTAGACAGGGCCGGGTCTATAACCATGAGCATTTATTGGGACGCCACAATGGTTAGTCAGCAGCAACTCAATCTGTCTTGCTCTCTTTCCCTCTCTCCCTCTCTCTCTTCACTTACACACACACACACACACACACATAATGAATGACTCACAACAGAGTGCACAGAAAAAAGAGCGAAATGTGCACATGAAGCGGTATTAGTATTAGAAAGCTTGAATAAAAATAAATAAATAAATAAAAAAAATGAAAAGCCTGGGCATGTCGAAACCACTCCGGATTATTTGCCCGCCATTAACGAGGAACAAATCAGGTCATGAGTGTGGAAGTAGAGATGTTGCTCGGGCAGGCAGACTTGCTGAAAACGATGACAGGAAAGGTAAATGAGATCCAGGAAACCTAATCTAAGACTGAATCAATATGGTGGCTCCTCATTATCTGAGAATGGCCTGTGTGTGTGTGAGTGTGTGTGTGTATGAGAGAGCGAGAGTGTGTGTGTGTTTGTGTGAGTGTAAGGAATGCTCTTGCGCACATACCGCTCCTATTCTGGGGTTCTGGAAACTGTCTGTCTCCAGGACTCATTACTGCCTGCTTTCACCCACACGCCGACACAAACACAGTGAAACACACACACACACACGCTTGAAAACACACTGACCAGCCAAGCGGTATGAGAGTCCCAAAAAGTGCCTAAATTTACTCCCTCCACCTGGCTGGCGATATCACTCAGTGCTCGGGACAGGTTCAGGAGACGAGTCCTGCCTGCACAAACCCAGTGTTTCTCACAGCCAGTCAATAACAATAGCATTAGCGTTAGCGCTGACGATTAGCGGAGGCGAAAGGTGCTCTTTTCGTAATGCGACGTGAAAACGGGTAACCGGATCGTGCGCGCTGCCCACTCTCATATCCCATAATCCTCGCTGGCGGGACTGTCGAAACCATCTTAGCTTCCCGAACAAGTTGAAGTCTAGGGTTTCAGCGTCCAAATGTGTGTGCATGCATGCCTGTGTGTGCGTGTGTGTGTGTATATATTCCCCCCCCATCAGCAGAAAGGGCATGATAATGGAATGATAATGTTGTTTCACTAAATAGCTGCCTCAAAGGTCAGTTACCAAGCGTCCCGGATGATACGGCCCACTCTCCCAAATCCTGATGGCGGATAAGGGCATCACACGTAGGCATCCGGCTGGAATGTCGTCTTATGTCAAGCGTGGCACATGCATGCCATAGCGGCAGCCATTAGCGCGCTGGAACTGACACACACACACACACACACACACACACACACACACACACACACGCATGTGCTTTATGCTAAGAATATGAGCGCTGTCGACAGGAGTGTTGCTATGCCAGAAACTCAAAATAAATCATCCAGGTGCTATAAAATGGAAGGAGGGGGAACGTATTAACATGCATAAATATGCGGTACGAATGCACATTGTGTCAGGATTTCCGAAACGGATGGTGCGGTTGTGTCGCTTCGGTGTCTTCGTTGCATCATTTTCATATTCATTTGACGTCCGAAAATAAAAATGAAATCATTCGGTAGCCACCGGTATTAATAAATAAATAAATAAATAAATAAATACAATTTTTTTTTTACAAAAAGAGAGTTCCTACTCGGTAATGCTATAGCAGCTACTAATTATGGAGATAAATAAAGTCGACCTCTAGCATAAAGCTCTATAAATATTTAACGATAATTAAGAATATGTACACATGCAATATCAATTATTTACATCCGCATTGATGTATTGACCTCCCAAGGGAGAAGCTTGGATGGGATCAATCAAAGGATGAGAGAGGGCTCGAGAGAGTGGGACAGACAGACAGAGAGAGAGAGAGAGAGAGAGAGAGAGACAGACAGAGAGAGAGCAAGAGAGAGGCTGAGAGAGTTAGAGAGAGAGAGAGAGAGAGAGAGAGAGAGAGCGAGAGAGAGAGGCTGAGAGAGAGAGAGAACATTTTTGGTCCTGGCTCTCCCTCTCCCTCTCTCGGGCCTGTGGGACCTCCAGGCGCTCTTCAAATGGTTCAACATTAATAACACTATCTTTAATGCTTACACATTAGTGTTTGCAATAATTAATGTATGAATGATCACCAATGTGGAAAAGAATTATCAATAATTATGAATAATGTACATGCATAATGAATGGGTTTTCGCCGGAGGGCAGAATCTGCCGCGGCTGCTCGTGTCCTGAACACAGAGACAAGGATCAAAACGCTGCCCGTGCTGTGCTAGCCCAGCATCTGCCCTTCTTTCATCCAGCGCTGTGCCGGATTGGAGCCCGCTGATATACCCGTGCCATGTTTTAGCATTGTTAGCGGGGAGCGCGCGGGCTGGGGATGGCGTCCTGGTGCCAGGCATTAGCATTCGAGCTGTTCTCTGTGTTTTAGAGACATTAATCGGTGAGCAGGTCTGAGCCATGCCACTTTAGCTAGATTAATGTCTGACCCTGGCACCTGTGTGTGGGTTACAAACCCTTCTGTTATTTATTTACAGATAGCGAACATGGCCGAATGCTAACAATGCATCATTAAACATTTTCCTGTCGAGCCAATTACAGTACAAGACTAGCCTCGAACGCTAGGCTGTAGCATAGTATATCAGGGGTGCAAAATTAGCTGGATTAGCAGGACTGACGCAGTTTTAGACCTTTTCTGTGGTAGACGCTCACAAATATAAACACTAAGCCTAACTTTTATAAGAGGAACTCCTCTAGTTTCTACAGGAATAAGTAAAAGGTTTGTTTAGGCATGACTAAAGTGCTAGTTAAAAAGACTAGCCGATTGATAACGCTCACTTTGGATTGGTCAGAAGTTGTTGGATCATTTTCTAATCATTGTAGCTTCAAACAGCAAGTTCATACTAATGTACTTACTATACTGTACATGTCTATACCAGCTTACTTACAGTCAAACCTGTATGGCAGATGCTCAACATACGCGTTAAAATAATGCTAAATATCCTCAACTAGTCACCACAGGTCCTCAAACAGGGATGTTTTTATACTATTTATTATTATGGACAATAATTTAAAAAAAGTTTATATGGCTGGATCAGAGAATCTCCAAAACAAACAGTCATCATGTGGGGTGTGTCCCAGCATGGCGTGGTTAGTACCTCCAAAAGAGGACCAATAAAGGTGACCCAGTGACAAGGTCACATGTGCACACGGCTCATTGATAGACATGGGGAATGAGGAAAGACTAAGCTGTCTGGACCGATCCCACAGAAGAACTACTCCTAGAGGACATATGGAGGCTCGATGTGTCCGAGCATCTACACACTATTGGTCAGCTGGTTTTAATGTTATGGCTGATTGGTGTTTGACATATTCATGTTCACATTCGAACTGAACTCTGAACTCTTTATAGCTGCTGCTACCAAAATTACAGTGAAGTAACAGCTCTGTGTTTAACACACGACGATATGACGAGACAGCTTAACGGGTTATGTATGTGAGACCTTTAAGTTCTCTCTGTCTCTGCGAGAAAAAAACTGTACCTGAGGGTTTCTGAAAAATTGGTAGTCCATTGGGCCATTTTAGATTAGACCACAGTGAGAGATCAAATGTGCAGGGCCGGGACATTATCTCTTCCGGACGGTGAGGGATGCACGGCACAGGAAAGTAGGGAACCCCGTAATGAGCAATTGGAGAAGGACGTTTTTTTACCGTGGCACCTCTGGCCTGTCTGGCCTCCCAGGGCTGTGCAATCTCTCTGTGTCAACAGTGCTGGGGAAGGCTGATTCTATTAAGATTAAAGTAGTGCAGGTAGGACAGAGAGTCACTGGGGCGAGTTTGATCATCGGGATTGGGTCGTCGCCATTTGTTTCTCTCTCTCTCGCTCTCTCTCTCTGAATAAGTCACTAAAATGCTAACACATTACCTGAAGCTAGTCCAATACCAAACAAATTCAGCCGCTGCCTCGTGGTACGCACCAAAGTCCTGCCTTTAAACACATGCAACATAACTGACAGGTAAGTATTCACACCTTAGTATAATATAAATAAATATATAGAACTCAGTATAGATGTAAAGTCTGTTAGTATTGTATTCGATCCATAATATAAACACGTTGTTATTGTCTCTTAATGTCACTGGTTAAATATTCGAGGTTCCTAAGTGACTGAAAGTATCTAAGCGGCATCCATGAGAAGACCTGGGCTGCGTCCGAAATGCCATACTCCTGTGCTAGTTAGTATGCGAATCTAGTATGTGACATGATGTAGCGCATCCGAATACCTAATGCGCATCCGGTAGTATGTGAAAGTTTCCCGGATGTCCTACCAGGTCGGGAAAGATTTGCTAGTACGCTCCGCCAGCACGCTATCCGAGCCTGATGTATCCCATAATGCACTGTGAGGGAACTGAGAGCCTGTTTTATCTGTAAATCAGACGGAGAGAGTTTATCATTATCCGTATAGGCGGAGCTGAGGAACATTTTTTAATAACAAACCAGATTTACAGTTAATTTTAATTGAAACTATAAATAATAATTGTGTGGGACTCCAGCGGTGTGACGTCTCGGGTCAAAGGTCGTTGGTAAGATGGCGGATCAAGTGCGTCCGAGGTGGTGTGCGTACTACACGCTCGCATACTAGAAGTGTATACTAGATTAGCGGGTAAATAGTATATACTTGCTCCAAGCTAGTATATATATATATATATACCCAGCCCTGAGCGTGACTGGCATGTCCGAATGTGCAGTATGCTTTAAGCAGTAGGTGAAAAGTTCCCGGATGACGCACCGCATCGGGAGACATTTTGCAGTAGGTGAACTGAGCACACTGTTCTGTATCCCATAATGCAGTTCAAGTAGCGCAGACGTTTGGAATAAAGACCAGCGACATAAAAGTATTTTTATTTTAATAATTCTATATTAATAATTTCCTCTGAGGTAAAAAAAAAATACATTCTAAGGTTAAAAAAGTACATTTGGGGATTGAAAAAAAATGGCTGTGATATGACGTCATGCCTCACATGACATTGGAAAGATGGCGGATGTTGTGCATCCGAGGCTGTGCGTACTGCTCGCTCGTATACTAGAATTGCGTACTGCTTTAACAGTAAAACAGTACACACTGCTTCAAATTCAGTCTGTACTGCTTGAGTACATGATTTCGGACACAGCCCCGTTCAAGTATTCTTGCTAAGGCACTAGTGTTTCCTGTAATATCTGCTGTACAATAGGGTTCAGTGGACCACCAAGTCCTTAGAAACTCTCCTTCACGTTTCACCTTGCCCTCACAACTGAGGTCAAGGAAAAGTGGTTAGAAAAGGACATAGGACGTAATTTGTTTTGACTATTTGACCTGGTTTTGTCATTATCTACTTTACTTTTGATTTGGGTCACTTCCTGGTTTGGCCATTCCACCCTATAGGTCTGTAGTCTCCTGACCGTTCTGTTATTGTTCTGTGTTGTGTTACAGCTAGGAAATAAAAAACCTCAGCCTCAGGGATTCCCAAGAGCTCAGACAAATATGAAGGAAACATGACGGGATATAATATAATATATGTCTTTGCATGCTGTGGCTATTATAACATACACCGATCAGCCAACAGCTGACAAAACAGCTCTGACCAATCAAGACACAGACTACACAAAACCTCTGAAGGTGTTCTTTGGTTTTGTGGATCTTCTGTAAGACTGAGCTACACAGCCTATCCTTCACCCCTGATACACATCAGTGAGCCTTGGGTGTCTTCGGTGTCCAAGAGCCTGTCACTCAAGGTTCTCCATTCTTGGACCATTTTTGGTACTAACCCCTATATACTGATTTGGAGACGCTCTGTCGTTTAGACATTACAATTGTCAAAATTTACTCAGATCCTTTTGCCGTGGCCTAGTGGTTAGGGAACTGGTCTTGTGACGAAAAGGTCTCGGGTTCGATCGCCACCCAGAGCAAGACATGACTGAGGTGCCCTTAAGCAAGATACATAAACCCTCAACTACTCCCCGGGTGCTGTGGTTTGGGGCTGACCCCCCGCTCCCCCCGCTCTGGGCAAGTGTGTACACTACCCCCTAGTGTTCACTGGTTAGTGTGTGTGTGTGTTTCACTGCACAGATGGGTTAAATGCGGAGGTCACATTCCTCTGTGTGCAAGCACAGTAGGCAAATAGTTCACTTTTACTTTCACTTTGCTTGCCCATTCTTCTATCTGCTCACTCGCTGTCTAATACATCATCCTTCACAGGTGCCAGTGTAATAGGATAATCACTGATATTGAGTGGTTTTTCATCAGTGTATAATCACATGCTCTCTGATCTCTTATTAACACTTTAAGTGATAATTACATAGTTTCATACAAAAAGCATTACATTTCTATCAATATTTAAAGCACATTTTAACTTCTTAATTTTCCTTTTCTTTATTTCAGCATCAAATCATTTCTGGCTACTGAGAGAATCCTGGACAAAGCCTCAATACAGGTGCGCTTACACAACGTTACCTTGAACACGGTGGGGGTTACTGGGAGGAGAAGTTTACTTTGAATGTGATAAACAGCCTCCAGTGCTTGTAATATTCCCCCCAACTTGCCATGGGCTCAAAGCAGCACCCTTTGACCTCCACGGCGACCCCGGGACAGCGCTAGGCCCCGTTTTAGCCCACAGCTGGGTCTCGTTACGGAGCCCCATTAAAAGAGGCAGGCGGCCGTCAGGGAGAGGCACTCGGTAGCTTCTGAAAGAGGCCAAAGAGTACGAATTAACAACAAATAGAAGAATGCGTGAAAAAATGGAGGTGTTAAGCCGCTTAGGGCTGTGGGTGACCTTAAACTACAGTCCAGAAGGTCGCTGGTGGTGAGAAATGAAGCCTAATGAATTACACAGGAAGTTTAAAAGAAATCTCTTTTGGAGGTTTGAAGGACTGGAACTGTCTATTAATATTTTTATTGTGTATGAACATTATCAGGGCTTTCAGTAGGGTTGGCTACAGCTCAGGGGGGATCGACATCACCATCAGTAATAATAATAATAATAATAATAATGATAATAATAATATAGTAGTGGTAAAAATAATAATATTAATATTAATATTAATACTACTACTACTACTAATAATAATAATAATAAAAAATCGCCATCATCATCATTATTATTAACCTACATAGTAAAAGATATATTTGAGTTAATGAACCTCAACCATAAATGTTGTAGAAATGTTCACAAATGTTAAACAGAAATTTCAACAGATTTACAGTATAGTAAATCAAATAAATTAACAATTTTAGATTTAATTATTTTAGGTAACTTAATTGATACCCAAGCAATAAAACGGTTTCTTAAGTTTTTCCAGAAATATTTTTAAATAATAAAAAATATAATGCTATATACTATCATTTTTACATGTGTGCTTTTAACAATGTGATAAATCTGAACCAGTTAAGCCAAAAAAAAAAAACTTATTTACTAATAAAATAAAAGCTTAACTTTACTTCAATCAGCTATTATTTATCTCCAAGTATACACACTTACTACTATCGATTTGTTTTTGTTATTATTATTATTATTATTATCTACATAATGATAGAAATGCTTGCGTTAATGAACCTAAACAAACAGATTTATGTATTTAAAACTACAGTAGATTAATAATTTTAGCTCCACTGGTATCAAAGCAAAAAAAAAATCCTGGATTTGTTTCTGGAATATTTCTATATCTATTTTCATACGTCTGCTTTGGTTCAGCTAAAATAAACAAGCCTTTACTCCATTCTGATATTTCTGCTATCTGATATCTTTAATAATACACACTTATGGGAGTCAGTGAGACTTTCTGAGTGTTGTATCTTTCCCAGCTTCGTCTCCGTCACACCTGCTGGTGGATAAACTCCTGCACCAAGGACACTTTATTCCCCTCAAGCCATTTTTCTCTCACTACAGAAAACGGTGAGCGAGATGTGTTTAAGTGACTGAGGGACTGAACTTGTTGTTTAATTTTGAATGAAGATTTTAAGAAATTTAATACACAAAAACAAGAAAGAAAGAAATGACAAAAGGCAGAGCACAAGTGAGAGATGGGTCTATTTGCTCAGGCCGTTGTGGGCGATTTCTTGGCACGGTTAGCCGATCCGCCCTCCTGGCATGCGAGGCACCCCGAAGCCCACGGTAGGTACGGATCGCTTGAAAGAGGCCCTTTGATCTGAACAAAGCAAATCGGTAAAATGGCAAAGGGAATAATCACTTATTAGGGCCTTTCATTCTGCTCTCACCCTCCCTCATTACCAGCACTCCTGTTTGGCTTCAGGGAAACGCGGCCTCCCCGGCGCTCAGCGGGAAGCTCGGGACGACTTCATTGAAATCGAGATCCACCGTTTTTAATTTCCTCCAACTGATTTGCAGCCAATTCCTGCTTTAGATTTTGCATTGATTTTGTGCCACCCCCGCCTCGCACACTCGTTCTCACCCCATCCACCCACACCACCCCCCCCCCCTCTCTCTAATTACATCCTCACGGTTTAATAGAGGCTTGCTGTTAAACAAACAATTGATCCCCACTTAACACATGTAGCCGCGTTGCTAAAACACGATTTGCCAATCCTGAAAATCCAAGATAGGCAGAGTCAGAGGTGTCCGAGTAAAAAAAAAGAAAAAGAAAAAACAAGAAGAAGAAGAAAAGGAACGTCTTCATGTAGGTGACGCAAAGGAGCGACGCCCTTCGGATCAGGGCTAATTGAACTCCTTAGTGATTGCTGAATTAAGCAGGTACACATGACTAGCATGGGCTACGTGTGTGTGTGAGTGAGTGAGTGAGACAGAGCGAGTAGGTGAGTTGGGGTGGGGTGGGGGGGGGGGGCTAACAGATTGCCTCATTTGCCTTTTTGAACTTCCCAGCACGTTTGAGATGCAGGAGGGGGGAAAAACAACAAAAGGTGTTAATAGCTTTATGCAGAAACCCTGCTGACAGAGGAACCATTATCAACCTGATACACAGACGAATGCCTAATGACCAGGATCAGTGCTGGCCACATGCGCTCAAACACAAACACACACACACACACACACACACACACACACACACACACACACACACACACACATCCACCATCACCACCCCCTCACACACACACAAGTACATCTCTAGAGCCTTACTCCTAATAAATAACACAAGAAGCTTCTTTTTTATGCAGTATATATAAATATATAGTGTGTGTAGGTGGGGGTAGTGGTGGGGTTGCTCTGGGGGGAACGTGCACGTGTGGATATGTGTACATTGACTTTCCCTGGCTGTATTAGTGTGGTTCATTTATGTTAGACTGGTACTAATCTCCCTCTATAGAGCCCGGCTGATGGACTAATGCAGTTCTCCTCTCCCTCTCTCCCTCTCTCCATGCCATAAGTCTGCTTAAGCTCCATCTAATTACACCACATCTGTTGCTCTTCCTGCCTGCTGCTTTAGCAAATACTTTCACACTCCGAGGAGGACATAATGAGTCACACAGCCCCTGGGCTGATCGCTTACCTGTGCAATGATCAACCGCTTAGCCTAGCAACAAGAGTGCACATACACACTCACACACTCACACACTCACACACTCACACACTCACACACTCACACACTCACACACGCGCGGTACACCATG
>JAOVVF010000036.1:4112900-4122956 GCA_028565595.1 Duopalatinus emarginatus | reverse complement strand
GGGTTAAATGCGGAGGTCACATTCCTCTGTGTGCAAACACAGTAGGCAAATAGTTCACTTTCACTTCACTTCACTTCTAATCAGACAGACAGACAAAGCATTATTAATCCCAATCAGAGTGATAGATAGACGATAATTAATCACAGACAGAAAGACAGCCAGAAAGATAGCTAGAGAGACAATTAGACAGATAAATGATAATTAATCCTAATCAGACAGAAAGATACCTAGACAGACAGACAGACAGACAGAAAGATAGCTAAATAGACAGCTAGACAGGTAGACAGATGGATGGATGCATGTACGGACAGACGGACAGACAGACGGACGGAAGGACAGACAGCTAGATAGATAGATAATTAATCTCAATCAATCAGATAGACAGAAAGATCGATAAACAGACAGTTAGACAGGTAGACAGACAGACAGAAAGATAGAGAAAGAGATAATTATTAATGCCAATCATAAAGCCAGACAGACAGTGAGACAGACAGATCAATGACTTTCAGAATAACTGACTGTCTGTGGGTCTTCAGGTTCCTAGGATGTTTTTTTCTTCTTCCAGAGTTCACAGGGCTACATAGAAAAGTATCAGATGCCATAACGTCCTAACTAAGTCACTCTGAAAGTGTCATAACACACTACGACATTTCATCTGTGCTGACAGCAAGATATTTAAGTCAGCCGACCTATAAGAAAATCTGCATGAGAAATGTTGATGTAGGTTTATGAGAGTTGTCCTGAAGGGCGTATACGGGCATCGTGTAGCCTTACGAACACCACGATTAAACAAACTAACACAGCGATCAGCCATAACATTAACACCTCTGACTCACTGAGGCATGGACTCCATAAAATCAAGACGTTCTGTGGTAACTGGCACCAAGCCATTAGCGACAGATCTGTGGATCTTCTGTGGGATCAGACCAGACGGTCCAGTCTTCACCTCCACACACATACATCAGTGAGTCCTGGTCTCCTACTGGGTGTCCTTCCTTGGAGCATTTTTGGTGGAAATGAACCACTATATACTGGGACACACCCCACAAGACCTGCTGTTTCGGAGATGATCTGACTCGGTCGTCTAGACATCACAGTCACTTGAATCTTGAATCTTTATGCTTGCCCATTTTTCCTGCTTCCAGCACATCAACTTAACCTGATCTGTATATTACAGTTCTGTATTGGGTTACATCCAATCTGTTTGTTTACTTATCGCCAGATCAGGTGCTGTATATCCAGACAAGAAATGACGTAAATGAATGACTCACTGTGTGTGTGTGTGTGTGTGTGTGTGTGTGTTATTAGTACAATGTGACTTAAAGACTTTACTAGCTGTACAGTAATGCAGAGCAAAGAAAAGACAAGTGATAGTGAAATAGACTATTTGTGACACACACACACACACACACACACACACACACACACGCACACACAGTTCTCTTAGCTGCTTATTGTGACTACACATCTTCTGTGCAATCTTGTGGTTTTGACAAAGTCAGTCTGAATCCGGAAGGATCAACTTTCCTTAAATATTTCTCTGAACTGCCATGTTATGCAGCATAAAACTTCACTGACAGACACACACACACACACACACACACACACACACACACACACACACACACACACTTCCTTCCCGTTCCCATCCTCCCCATAGCATGCCACAACCCCCTTAAGATACAATATAGCCTTATTGCTACCCGACTCTATTAAAGACAAAAGGTCATCCTGGGAAAATATTAAACTGGCGAAGGTCCCTCCGTCCCCGCCGCTTCCAAATGTGCGGAGAAAGCAGAAAAAAGGTGTTTTGTCCTGCACGTATGATTATATCTCTCAAGCTTATCCTCTGCACGTTGACCCAAGGGCATCGAGTTATTGGTCTCAGATGCAGCCAGGCGCTCGGTGTACAAAAGAGCCTCTTATTCTACTGCTTATGACAGCAGAGCTGAGGAACGGCCATACACACTGACGCCTGTACACCTACACACACACACACACAGATGCCTGTACACCGACACACAAACCGCCTGTACACCTATACTACCATCTGTACACCTACACACACATACATACACACTGCACACTACTAAACACACTCATGCAGGGCTGGTGGGGCTATTTTACACCTTCATCTTTACAGGGTCGAGCTTTTTAGTGTAGAATTAGCAGACAGATGGATGGATTAGATAAATAGATATGTATAAACCCTATCAGACAAACAGACCAACCGAGAGACAGACAGACAGACAGATAGATAGACAGATAGATATTTGTAATGTAACAGGGTTGAGATTTTTAAAATAGAATTAGAAACGTACCTGATTAGCATCTTCACTAATGGTATGAAACGTTCGGCCTCCTCATCCGTCAACCTCACAAAGTCACTGAAAACAAAAGAAGAATACACACACACACACACACACACACACACACACATAAATACATAAATATAATAAAGTATATATACATCAAATCCGGATTGTCTTCAGGCAGTGTACTACGTTTACATCTACAGCATTTAGCAGATGATCTTATCCAGAGCGACTTACAAAAGTGCTGAGTCATTAGTTGAATACACAGAGCTAGTGCTAATGGACCAGAACTCAGAGTAGGTGGAGTCAGGATAGCGCCAGAAATGAGAAATGACAAAACAAGTCCTATAACCTGGAAGTTCTCCTGAACTATATAAAACCCTGTAGAAAAAACGAGCAACAGGTCTTAGGTTCAAGTCCCACCACGGACAAGACAAAGACAACTAAAGTGCCCTTGAGCGAAGTAACCACACCCTCAACTGCCCCCTGGCCTGCGTGGTATTTGACGTATTTATCTAAACTTTATCTAGCGTAGTCCGCATGATGACGCGCAATCAAAAACGAAGACAAAATGGCCGTAAAGAAATCACACAACTGTTAGCAATTTAAGTACAAAATCAACAACATATGACATCATACTTCTGGATGCATGCGTGTGTGTGTGTGTGTGTGTGTGTACAAGCATTGTTTGGCCAGTGGGATTCAGCCATCAAATGATTTTTAAGGCTTGATTTCCCGCGGGAGTGCTCGGAGGTCATCTCATCTGCGAGGGATAAAAAAAACAACATTTGCATGTGATTTGTCACGGCTGGCACATTAAACTTTTATCCGGACAAAAACACGTCAAATAAATTCACACGCGCCTGCGCTGACAGGCGAATACCGGTCCGGACACAGCCCACTGCCACTTCCAATTACCAAGGCTACTTTTACTGGGCTTGAAAAACGTCTGAGCTGGCCTTCTATCCGTCTCTTCACTTCCTCTCTCCCCCCTTTCCTTCCCATCCAATGACCCCAATAAATCCCAGGCCCGGGCGTGCCGGTCCGTGTTTGTCACCCGTATCATCACTTTGCGTGTATATCAAGCTGCCAATCAGAGGTTCGGGCATTTGGCAGGGACGGCCGGCTGATTGGAGAAGCTCGGGCCGTATGCATGGATTTAAATAATAAAGAAGGGATTTCTGTCCAGGCCTGCAAGCGAAGACGGCACGGAAAACCGTGGCCCGAGAAATAACGACAAATTGAGGATATAATGAATACGTTTAATATTTTATACTCCTTGGATAGAAATATCTCAAGAAGGAGGCATTGAGGGGAGGGAGGGGGGCATCTTTGCTCCCCCCCCCCCCTTTCCCTAGCTCAATATGTCCTGACTTTTATATCCGTCCTCCTCGCTCTTTCAGACGAATCAGGGCTTTTTCCTTCACAAGCGTGAAAGCATTGCGTTCTCGGGTTGTCCGGAGAGAGAGATGAGACTTTGACAGCTTAAAGAGCGTAATCACTGACAATTACAGAAAGGCCAAATCTCTTTCTTTCACTCTTCTTCACTTGCCGTCTGTAAACGATGACACTGCACTTGATGGATGTCTGGAGCGGCGCAAAATCTTTATCCGTCCTCCACCGAGCATGATGGAAGGATTAAATGAGAGAACTATTAACTGCAGATGTGTACTAGTTAGAGTCCCATGTGGCTTTTATTATTAGCAAATAAACTGGGAGGGATGATGATGTGTGCGTTTTCATCATATCTCCATGATCATCTGCTTGCATTCCTTTATAATGTGTTGTGTGTATTCGGTTTCTTTCTGCATGTCAACAGCTGAGGTGTGTCGTTCAGTACAAAATGAGCGTGACTACGCGACGCAGGCGATAAAACGCTCCGGTTTTGGGACGTTACAGGAAAATAATCTACAGTGAGGTGGTGTGATGCGGCCCAATATGAAGCAGAGGTTGATCGTTTCTCCGTGACAGTAAATCCTGAAGTGTTTTATTCCTTTTACACCACAGCCACAGCCGCCCATGAGACAAGTTACTTCCTGTTATCATTTATCAATTACAGCATCTGTTTGTTAACTCGACGAGAAATTCTCCTCTGCCCTGATGACATTCTGGTGTTAGTAAGAAAATATGCTAGACTGAAACTGGAGACTCCTTCCATAACGCCCCTGTTAACGAGTAGCTTCCGTTGAAACGTTAACGTGTTGCGTGGTAGTACAACTAGTGCAAGTTGTTACTATAGCAACAGCATTGCTATCAGAATGAGTGAGCTATTACTATAACAACTGTAACATAGGTCCGTGTAAGTTGTGTTATTATAGGAGTTGTGAGTTGTTACTATAGCAACGGTTCTGCATTAAAATAAGCTTGTGTAAGTTGTGTTACTATAGGAACGACAATGCTTTAGAATAAGTGCAAGTGAGCTATTACTATAACAACTGTAACATATTACAATAGGTGTGTGTAAGTTGTGTTACTATAGGAACGACAATGCTTTAGAAGTAGTGCACCTAAAGTGTTACTATAGCAAATAGGTGTGTGTAAGTTGTGTTACTATAGGAACGATAATGCTTTAAAAGGTTTGCACATGAGTTGTTACTACAGCAACGATCGTGCATTAGAATACGCTTGTGTAAGTTGTGTTAGTAACGATAACGCTTTAGAATGACTGCAACAATGTAGTAGAGCAAGCTGTTACTCTTCGAGTGCGCCCATGCGAGTTGTTACTGTAGCAGCGATAACGCACTAGAAAGAGTATGTGTTAGCTGTTACCATAGCAACAACAGCACATTAAAATGACTGCACGTTAGTTGTTACAGCAATTACAATGCATGTGACTGAGTTGTTACTATAGCAACTATAATGCATTTGCATGTATCGTGTTACTATGGCGACAATAACGCATTCTAATGAGTTAAATACAGGTCATTTATAGTAAGAGTCTAGAGTTAATAAACCATTAACCATTCTGTAAAATAAAGCCAACCCAGTACAGCACCAAAGATGGTCTATAAAATCTGGTCTGTATTAAGTTGTACATCTTGTAAATGACAACAGCCTACAAAAAAGATGCTTTTGCCACGTCGTAGATCACCAGCCTTTATTTTTTTCATCCTGTCTTTGTCCTGCTTAAGAAGTTCAAACTCTGGACGGATGAAAATATAACGTGTCCCATTTCCAGTATCGACTCATTAATCAGGCACATAAACAAACACTTTGTAGATTTCAGTGTTTACAGAATGAGTCAATCGTCCGAGACGCTCGAACTCTAACGGCGTCTTTGAAGATTAAAACCGCAGCGGATTCACACTTCATCAATAATACACAGCACTGGAAACCGCATCACGCTAGCTTTAGCTTTTGACCCGCCTGGTCGATTGCACAACATGACATCTATGAAACACAATGCAAACTCCGATTCATTTTGGCCACCATGTCGACACTGCAATTCTGACCGTTTTCCAGTTTCTTTTTTTTCTAGTTTTTTTTTTCCTTCACGTCAGATTCGTGATCATAACCGACAGCACAAACAGGCAGCACGCAGTAGAAGCAGGTCAGATATTCACTCCGGAGCCTGGTGTTTTCAGCACGTCCTCTGTTCTAAAGCCCAAAGACCAAAATAAAAGAATCACTTGTAATCTGTAGGCATGACATGCATTATTCCTCCTGCCCTTTCAAACATTAAACACATGGATTAATTTCATTCATCATAGACAATAACAGGAGCACGACATGTACCACAAACTCACAACAAAATCTCAGGAGGAAACACAGAGTTCCCATGCAGAAATATTTTCACCTTTCCAAATGTATACAAATACACAACAAATACAGGTGTTTACTTATCTGTCTATCTGTCTGTCTGTCTGTCTGTCTGTCTGTCTGTCTGTCTGTCTAACGTTATGTCAATTTTTTAAATTTCTAATCAGATTTATTTCTAATTGTTTTGTTTTTTTCTTATTTGTTTTGGCATACAATTCATTTATTTTCACATGGGTTTTTCTTTGATATTTTTAAATTATTTAATACTTTATTATTTGAAATTTATTATTTATTATTATAGATTTTCACATGCAATATTTATATGTCATTTGATTTTGTTTTATTTGATTTTTTTCTATCAAATATGTGATTTCATACAATTAATTTATTATCATTTATTAATTTATAAACAAATGTGTTTGTCTTTTTAGTTTTTTATTTAATTTAATTTTTGTACACAAAATTCCATTATTATTCGCTTGCCTGTACACTCTATTTGTACATTTATTAATCTATTTTGACATTTTTTAAATGATTTTCCTCTGACAATTTATTAAATTGTCTAAAATATACTTATTGTAAATTATCGTGCATTTTTTAACTTATCTCTTTATTTTCACATGATAACATTTCAAGTCATCTTATACTAAAATTCACTATTACCTACTTTACATGCCAAACATACACAGATCAGATCAGATGTTACGGCCGATTGGTTCATATCACTAATTACTCACAAAATCACGTCATAAAATTTCGTTAGGTGAAATAAATGCAATTTCCGTCCCAAACCAGACACAAACTAACACAGTTACCCAGTCATTCACACCTGACCATGAAAACAACACACACTGGCTGTTAAAAAGTGTCAGTCAATCAGTCACCGTCATTGGGCACAAGGCAGGAATACCCACCTGTACAGGACACCAATCTATCCCAGGGTACCACACACACACACACACACCACCTAGGGTAATTCCACATTCGCCTGCCATGTGTGTTTTTCAGAAGCTGGGAGTAAACCGGGAGCACCAGCTGAAAATCCACACAGACTTGGGGAGAACACAGACACAGACAAACTCATCACAGACCGAGACCAGAGCAGGGTTTGAACACAACCCCGGATCCCTGGAGCCGTTCAGCACACACGCTAACTTTGGCGCCGCCGCGCCGCCCTGTTCAAAGCACAACGCTATGTTTTTTTTTTTTTTGGCTCCCCCCCCCCCCCCACTATTTCCTGATGTAGATGTGAATCAGAGTTACATGCAACCAGTTAGCACTGACCAGCTCTTCGGCCTGGTGTGACTGGTATATATAATAAGCTCTCCATTTGCATGTTACATTTCCATTTCACATCAAAGTATTCAAAGTGACAAACCCGCGAGGCAGGACCCAATCCAGGACTAGAGCTGATGGCAAAACTAGCAGTGAAACAAGTGTGAGATAGTTAGCGAGATAAGACAAAACAGCCACAAATCGACACAATCTCGCGAGCGCAAATGAACGCGAGAGTCGAACGCGAGAGTCATAAATTAACACAGCGCATGGTGGACGGCGGTGTTTAATCCCCACTTCTGTGAAACATGACGGTATTTGAATAGCAAAACACATCCGTGCCGGCACGGAGAGCTGGGGTAATTCTATCCACTACTGCTGCTATTCTGGGATTTATCTCCAGATACACATCATCACTAAGGTAAATAGAGTGTAATGACATTAATACTGTACTTATCAGAGGTGTTCGCAGGGCTACATGATACTAACATATATCCTCAATGACAAGTCACAGAAATCTACAAAACCGGTTAAAAAGGCCTGTTGGAAACATGGACCATGGACCGTCTACGACATAATGCCTTCACCATACACCCCAATCCCACCCTCCACCCCCCAAATCACATCAGCACTCCTATTACCCAGTTGGGGTTGTTTCACCGGTTGTCCTTGGACCTCTTTCGCTAGGTATTAACCAGTGTATATCATTATGTATGACATTCACAAGACCTGCTGTATTGGAGATGATCTGACCCAGTCGTCTAATGACGGAGGTGCCCTTGAGCAAGGCACCTAACGCCCCCAACTGCTCCCCGGGTGCTGTGGTTTGGGGCAGCCTCCCACTCCGGGCAAGTGTGTACACTGCCCCCTAGTGTTCACTGGTTTGTGTGTGTTTAACTGCATGGACGGGTTAAATGCAGAGGTCACGTTCCTCTGTGTGCAAGCACAGTATGCAATATAAATAGTTCCCCTTCACTTCACTTTCACTTTATATCAGAATCAACGTCACTCGGATTCTTAAACTAGAAGATGTTTTTATGTTGTCTAATTGGCCAATTCTGACACAGGTTAATAAATCAGGTGGTTACATTCGTACCTGCTTGGACACCGATTGGCTAAAACTGCCTGTACTATGTTTTGGTGGTAGGTAAAGACTAGAGGTGTGTGTCTTGGAGTGTTGGTGTGTCTTACACCTAGATACAGGTGGGTTTTTGATAGGTTTGGGCATTAAAAACCCTGAGAACTTTACCAGGATCCTATCAGGCAAAGTCACAGGATCAGAATAAATCCTGGTCTCAATCACACCATGGATCTGTTTTATTGAGAACATCATGACTGTGTGTATTTACAGTGTGAGAAGGTCAAGCTTGGTATTACCATCCTGAGTAATGTGGTGGAACGGTGGTGACCTGTTCCCTGTGAGAACCCAGTGTACTGCGTCTGAAACCTGAGCGTCGTGTTTATGGCTGATGGACCTCTGTTTTCTTGCTCTGACATTTAAACACCATTAACTGCATTCTTATGTATGTATTTGGATCCGGCAAACTTGATCTGAGTCACCGGGGTGGTTAACAAGAATGACGGGAGGATACACAGAAGACCTTTGGGTTGGAAATAGATCGGAATTTCGGCTCTCGTTTCCTGATATTTACATCTAGATGTGGTTAATAAGTCAGAACATGGCACCTGTGGTGGGAGAGCGCCTAATATGTAGCTGAGCAAAAGTATAAGAACAGGCAGTAATAATGTAAATTAAAGGCAGTGGGGATTGTTGTTTGCTTTGGGGGATTTCTCACTTCAGTCTACATTTACATGTCTACCAACTGGGCAGGTGAGGGTTAAAGTCCCTGCTTAGGCACCCAGCAGTAGGAAATTAGCATTGCTGGTATTTGACCTCATGACCTTTCAATCAAAAAACAAAGGTTGCGTACGAAAAGGCATACTTAAATTCTACCTACTAGCTTGGAGCAAGTACATACTGCTTAACCGTTAAGCTAGTATACACTTCTAGTATGCACACCACACCTTTTACGCACTCGATCCGCCATCTTACCCACAACCTTTGACCCGAGACGTCACACCGCTTGAGTCCCACACAATTATTTATAGGCTGCATCCAAAATGTAATACTTGAATACTACCTACTAGCTTGGAGCGAGTATATACTATTTAACCGCTAATCTAGTATACAGTTCTAGTACGCAAGCGTGTACTATGTACACCACCTCGGACGCACTCGATCCGCCATCTTACCAACAACCTTTGACCCGAGACGTCACACCACTTGAGTTCCACACAATTATTATTTATAGTTTCAATTTCAATTAACTTTAAATTTAGTTTGTAATTAAAAAACTGTTACCTCGGCTCCGCCTACACTGATAATCATAAACTCTCACCATCTGGTTTACAGATAAAACAGGCTCTTAGTTCGCCTGCAGTGCATTATGGGATACGTCAGGCTTGGATAGTGTGCTGGCGGAGCGTACTCACCTGGTAGGAAATCGGGGGAACCTTTCACATACTACCTGATACCGAGCGGTTCGGGAACCAGTTGCGTGACTACAAGGTCCCAGGTTCGATCCCCGACCAGGGCAAGACATGACTGAGGTGCCCTCGAGCAAGGCACCTAATTCAATTCAATTCAATTTTATTTGTATAGCGCCTTTAACAATGAACATTGTCTCAAAGCAGCTTTACAGAAAAT
>JAOVVF010000036.1:4099590-4110189 GCA_028565595.1 Duopalatinus emarginatus | reverse complement strand
TGCACGGATGGGTTAAATGCGGAGGTCACATTCCTCTGTGTGCAAACACAGTAGGCAAATAGTTCACTTTCACTTTCCTTTCACATACTAGGTATTCTAGTATGTGTCTGCATCGTGTCGCATACTAGATTCGCATACTAACTACTATGCAGCCCGGTCTTATCCACAAAGCACAGTCTCCCCTACAGGAGGTACAGATTATACCATATACGTACATACATACATACGCTGAACTGCTGGAAAAAACGGTCTAGACAAGCCTATGCAAATCACATAGTAACGCCACTTATGCATGTCATTGGCCACATCCGCCAGTGCATATATAAAGCAACAGACATCTATGGAAGCTTCACAATGGTATGTAAATTGTTTAGCAGGTATTAGACGTGACCCCCGTCTCGTCTACAGACGTCTCTGACAGGTCAACACTGTGTGTCCGTCCTTTCTAACGAGTTCCACCCTTGTTCATGTCCTGCATTCATTCTGATGGGTTTGGTCTCGTCCAACAGGATAATGATCCAAAACAAACTTCTATACAGACTCCAAATTATGATTAGACGAACACTCATCTGAGTCTTGGGGTTTCCAACTAAATCATTAGATCTGGGAATTGTGGGCCGTGCTGCAGAAAGTATAGTGTTCACTGCCTAGAGAATATTTCCACAAGCTTGTGGAGTACAATGTTGTATTTCTGCAGTCCTGAGCTTTTATGGGGAACCTACCAAGTATTAGACTAGTGTACCCATTTTTATCATATTTTTAGTATATACTATATATGTAGACTACGTAAATGAAACTGTAGTATATACATAGTGACAAGGTTTTCAACTAGCTAAATTTAAAATATGGAAAATCTGAGTATTTTTTTGTAACTGTTCAAATATTAAGAATGTTGTGTACACATAAGTTTATATATAAAAAATTATTATAATATAAATGAAGCCAATTAAGTGTTTTTTTTTAGTCCAGATAAATTGGCGATGACCTAACAAAATGTCATGTGGTGCGACCGTGAGTTATCTTAAAATAAATGAATTGCCTTAACGTGCCTAACATTAATTTTACAAGTTCTCAGTAATATATATCTATATATGGCAATATATAATATATAACAATTTGCCTTGCTTTTAGGTTTAGTAAATAATAATCTCACATTTTTGTTCAATAAATGTCACAGACGCCTTTTTAAACGTACTTAACATGCTTATATATCCTGTATATCACATACAACTAATCAAATGTTTTAAAACTGACAATTAATTTAAGTATACTGCATCAGTGATTCATATTTCTAGCCACATAACCCAGATATCTTATTTAAAATTTAATGTAGTTATTTCTTTTATTGGTCGCACCACATGACATTTTGACACTTTAATAAGAGAAAAATAACAGTTAGCCAATGTTTTATAAAAAGTTAAAGCACTTTTATATAAAAGAGAGATGCTACAAATATATGACCTCTTTTTATATAATTATATTGTTTTTTAACAGAAGAAAACGCGTACACATCGTCTCCTCGTCATAAAGAATATATAGTATAAACGTCATCTAAATGTATCATCTGTATGTGTTTGAGAGTTAGTCGAGAGCAAGCGAAAGGGAAAGAGAGTGAGGGAGGAGTGCAACATTTCTTAGGTAATTATGGGGTGACCGAGTGCATGCTTTTGTCCTGCCATCATATGAAATAACTGCTTTCACAGACTCCTCATATTAGCAAACTGTAACGCTTTAATCAAGCTTTCCCTAAACGACAAGCTCGATTTATTAACTATACGACTGCCTCATCAAAACCTATTTAATAAACTTCACCTTTTGTGTTATAGTGCTATTTTTAAAGCCTTTATATCTAATATATAATCACCCTTGCTTTCTCGCTCAGTCTCTCTCTCTCTCTCTCTCTCGGAGTCGGTCTCTCAGGAAATGATTTCTGACCTTGCCTGCCCTCCTCTTCTCTCAATCCAGTCACACAGTTAACACGGTGTGTGTGTGTGTGTGTGTGTGTGTGTGTGTGTATTTCCTTAGAGAGCTATACTAACTGTATCCACACTCGCTGACCCATTTAGCCTTTACTCTTGTTCAGTTTACTGTCCTGGACCTTTCCTCTTTTTTTAACAGAATTCAGGGCAGAGACACGTGTACACACAGAGCCACATGGGAAGCTCACTTTGTCCGTGAGCCATCCTCTTTATAATCAGACAACGGCAACCTCCAGGAACTACTGCTTAGCGAGAAATAAAGCAAAGCAACGCGGTATGCGGTTATAGGAAAGCGTTTTTATCCACACCGGTTTATGTTTATCTCATTTACACAACCCAGTAGCTGAGGGTGAAGGGCCTTGCTCAGGGGCCTCACAGTGGTGGTGGAGGGATTTGAACATGATTTTCTGTTCAGACCTCCAGCATCATAACCACTGCCCAATTACCAAAAGTTGACACTAAGTTCAAAACTTGAAGTGCTTTATTCCTCTTATACCACTCATGAGTTTCAGTATCTGTAGTAGATATGTTTAATGTTGTGGGAAATCAGCAGAGTTGTTGCTCATGTGTTATTTCATGCAGATATAAACACTCATTTCCTCTCCAGCCTCTGTTTTTATTTTTACTTGAAGTGAATGAGAAAAAGCTTGTAATGTTACACAGAAACACAGGAAGTGCAAACTCGTTTGTCCCGCCCACTATCCTAGTGTTTCTGACACTGGAGACTCCTTCTATAATAGTTTTTTCTTTCAGAACACTCGCCAGTTATTAACAACACTACGCGTTTTCTTTGTTAAATAATGAATTTTAATCAATCTGGCGGTTACTCCTGTGGTTATAGAAAACATCAGAAGATTTTCACTGCAAAACTAAAGAACTGATTTTTTTAGTAATTTTGTGTAATGTTATCTAATATGTTTTTTAATGTAAAAAAAAACATAAACAATATAACTAATATAATAAATATACAATATAACTATACATAATACCATTAAGATTATTTTGATTGTCATGTTAAGGGTTCAACGCTTAACAGTTGTTGTTTTTTTTTTTATTTTAGGACAATTTTAAGCTTGAGTAGAAGTAATAATATCTATAAATAAGCTTAATATTCTTATATTTGTTCAAAAACATTATTATGAAAAGAAATATTGTTTGGAGTTGCGCATATCCAAGATCATTTAGTTGCTATCATTTTAGCGAAGTGACGTCTGTTTTCATTATAAACTTATATACAAAATAACTAATAGACTATTTAGATTGCTATTAAGCTATTGTTTTTTTACAGCGTTGACCAATTGATCAAGTCAAAATTTAGAGAGAGAAAGAAAGAGAGAGAGAGAGAGAGAAGAAGAAAGAGAAAGAAAGAGAGAGAGAGAGAGAAAGAAAGAAAGAGAGAGAGAGAGAGAGAGAGAGAGAGAGAAAGAACGAAAGAAAGAGAAAGAGACAGAGAGAGAGAGCGAGAGAAGGAGAGAGAGAGCGAGAGAAAGACAGAGAGAGAGAGAGAAAGAAAGAGAGAGAGAGAGAAAGAAAGAGAGAGCGAGAAAGAGAGAGCGAGAAAGAACGAAAGAAAGAGAGAAAGAGAGAGAGAGAGAGAGAGAGAGAGAAAAGGAGAGAGAGAGAGAGAGAAAGAGAGAGCGAGAAAGAGAGAGCGAGAGAGAAAGAACGAAAGAGAGAGAGAGAGAGAGAGAGAGGGAGAGAGGGAGAGAGAGAGACATGATACCGTGATATTCACATGCACTTAAAGACACACTCGAGGTGTCAGCACACGACACATGGAGAGTTTATTACAACAAGGCCGAAGAAAATGCGCATCACATGATGCCAAGCTGTAAGGTCAGTTATGACTGCCATTGAACCAGAATTAGCCAGCAAATTGACTTGACGGTATTACATGTAGCACAATATCACCCAGGGGACGCTGGGAGAGCTCAGGAAGCCGGGCCTAACCCAAGATGGCCACAGACATCATTCCAGGTCTAAAAGGGTTCACAGCCCAGAAGGCTTTCAGAGCACGTAAAGTTATTTTGCCTGTGACATATGAAATAAAAGCATGTCGGTACAAACACACGTCCGTAAATACATGCTGCGTGTGAGGCCGAGCTTACGTGTCCTCCGTTTTGTTAAAGTTACATCTATTTTAGTTGTGGGTGACCACTAAGTGTGAATGACTTCTCATGTGTGAGACCTAATTGAAAAACATGTGCGTGTGAGCTTTTCTGTACGCAAAGCCACATGCATACACTTCGCCGTGGATCAGGTTACCGGCATGGCGGGGAATTTAACCATTAACAGCTTTCCTTTGGCGTCGATACGTCACCCAGCTCTTCTTCAGGCTCTCGACGAGCGTCAACACCCGGTTCTGTGCGCGGACACGGAGACACAACATACACATGCAGACTTTTACATACCTAAACAGATGCTAATCGCCTGTCATCGACCGACAGAAGAGGAGCGAGTGTGTCAGCTTACGTGACACTAATCTACAACATGTGATAGCAGGAGGCCACTAATAATGATAAATGGACATCTATTTAGGATAAACAGCTGAGGATACGTGCAACATGAGTGAAAAATAAAAGGTCTGGCCTTTCAAATCAGCTGAAGTAAAATTAGACGTTAGCTGACTAGTTATAGAGCAGTGATTTGCTTTGAATCCTCAAATCTGATCAGGCAGTGAGGTGAAAGTGGAAGTAATCCGCTCATTGACCGCTGTGCTTGTACACAGAGGGATTTGAATTTCGCGTTTAACCCCCCCGCACACTAGGGGGAATTCCATCTATCTACCTATTTATCTGTCTATCTATCTATCTATCTGCCTGCCTGCCTGCCTGCCTGCCTGTCTGTCTGTCTGTCTGTCTGTCTGTCTGTCTGTCTGTTTAGAGTTAGGGGCGTGGCTTGTATTTATACACATGATTCTAACCTCACATGAGAAGGAAATCTTACTTCATTGTTGCTTTAGGATCGTGAGGACAAGGCTACAGGACACCTTTATACCCTCCTCATGACAGCTGACGTAAACGTGCATTAATATTCATCCATTCCTCTTCAGTAACCCTGGAAAGGGCTGCACTGGATCTGGAGTCTATCCCGGGAACACTGATTGTGAGGCAGGACTGAATCCTGGATGAGACGCCAGTCCATTACAGAACATAAATATTAATAAAGTCTTATTCCAATCGGCATCATCCGTCATAAAGATTACTCCTGTTTAAAAACGTATCGAGCTCAAGTATACAGTTTATAAAATACGTGCTTGATGACGGTTTGATGATTATGACGTGTGGACTGAATCCACTGTGGATGAATGTGTGCAGTTTAACACACAGAATGCATTTATGTATTCCTATACATCCTGACTTCTTTTCTCTTGGGCGTTTCTAGTTAATGACACGCACAGGCCTGTATAATCCGCATTCGGGATGTCATAGGTAAACAAGTCAAGACGGGAGCACCCTGGATATGGAATTTTTAATCCCACATAACTTTCACTGAATGCCGACACAGCATCCCGGATGTTCCCTTCACTAGGCTCCTCCTAGGAGGAGGTCAACAAGGTCCAACGTCTTTTTTTTTTTTTTTTTCTGCGAGTTTGGGAATCAATTAAGTGGAATGTATTAATAGAAAACACACTCTGTGCTTTCAGTGGGCTTAAGGTCAGGACTAGTATATGTGAAAATGATTCCTTTTGCTCCCTGAACCCACCATTCAACTCTGATGACTCTTGGCATTCAGTGCATTCAGGTACTCAACTGACTTCATCTTATTGCCACATGATGTTGCTGAGCCTCCACCTGACCTATTAAAGTGACCCTATATACGACATACATACGATAGACAATGAGCTACCACATGTCTAGAGACGCCAGATTATGGTCAGAGGAACAGGTTTGGGGCAGCTGTGGCCTAGTGGTAAGGTCCCGGGTTCGAACCCCGCACAGAGTAAAAACAAGAGCAAGGCGCCTAACTGCCCCAGTTGCTTCCCGGGCGCCGTGGTTTGGGACTGCCCCCCACTATAGGCAAATGTATTCACTGCCCGCTAGTGTTCACTGGTGTGTGTTTCACTGCACGAATGGGTTAAATTCAGAGGCCACATTCCTCTGTGTGCAAGTACAGTAAGCAAATAGTTCACTTACACTTTTACTTTCACTCATCTGACTTTGAGGTTTTGCTATTCAACCACAAGTCACCAGATCTCAACATTATCGAAAACGCATCTGGGACGTCATGTAAAACCCTCCACCTCAGAATACAACAGATTTGTGGACCTTCTGGAGAAAGTCTGGTGTTTATGACCTACAGAATATTTCCACAAGCTCGTAGAGTCCATGCCCTGTGAGGGACATACCAAGTGTTAGACTGGTGTATATATACACTATACTATATATTCTTTTTCACCCGCTGTGTTTCCTCCAGTCCACCCCTGGGGTAGGCAGGTGGTACATTAACAGAAGACACAAGAAACCAAGCTCTAATATTTATTTGTAGTAGGTTTATATATATATATTCCTAATGGGACGTCACCGTACCTTTATGTAAAATCAAGATTTTAGAGTTAAATCCATAGATTTTGTTAACAGAAATAATTTTCTGTGCTGACGTCTATTTTGATGTCATGACATCAGACTGAGACGAGCGATAACAGGATGATGCCCTTTGTGGACCTTCCGCTGTATTAACGTCACTTAAACAGGTCAAATTGTTATTAAATGAAGGTGTTTATTCACGGGAAAATAAATGCTCCAGGACGAAAGGAATGAAACACCTCCAGATGTGGCATCATTTCAGAATAGTCCCAGTGATGTCATGCGCTGAAACACACTCTCCGGTTATTTATTGGTTTTCCTATACCAGCATACGCTATGTCGCATTATAACCATTATTATGACCCGCCCGTTGCTGGAGTCGGTGTCATGATAAAAGTGTGTGTCATCAAAAATCTGTCGCTTGCTAATGTCAACGTGATGAACGCACTGCTTGACGTTTGCGTAGGTCTGCGTTATTTGTCATGTAGCGGTTACGTAGGTGTCATGTAGTCTTATGAGCATTAAATAGGGGTGTTGTAGAAGACCATTAGGTGATTTGGGTTGATTTTAGGCAATGATGGATATTGCTTTAGTTAACAGTGAGGTCAGTGTGTGTGTGTGTGTGTGTGTGTGTGAGAGAGAGAGACAGAGAGAGAGAGAGAGAGAGAGAGAGAGAGAGAGAGAGACTGGTGGTTACATAAGCATAGAGGATCCCTGATGCCTTGATTTATGACAGGCTCTACACAGGACACCAACTCCCACTGATCAGGACCCACACGCCCATCACCTCTGTTGCCCCCCTATGTCTTTGACCCCTCCCTTTTTGCCTCTGACTGACAGTAGCCATGCCTCCTCCACCATGTGCTCCTTCGCAATAACATTTATCATTCCGGCAGTTTATAAATCACTCCAGCTAAACCAGATCTGATAAGTGCACCAGCGACAGCAGCAGTTTCTTCTGCTTCTCTCTCCTTTCCCCCCACAGCGGAGACCACATGACACAACCAGACCACCTCACAGAGTTCAGGCCTGAAGGTCTCGCTCTGCTCCGTCGCTATCGTATACCTCCGTGCAAGGCTCATATCGGATCGGAGGAGCTTAATGCGCCCGAGAAAAAAAAAAACAAAACCCCGGGAGACTTCCTGGATGTCTCGGGTTATATTGTCACTTAAGTTTTCTGGCTATGACATATGGGCAATTACTCTTCAGTGGTCCGGCATGGGTGCACACAGACACTTGACACTGCTGGGCTGTCGCGCGGCATTAGGGAGACGACGCAGGCTTGTGTTTGTTTAAAGCAAGCTGGCAAATCGATGTTTATCTAACCCAGTCAAGCCCAATAAGAAGAGCTTACAGTGACTTAACCAAAACAAGCTAGCGAGGGTTCTGATGTGTGGTGTTGGGTTGTTGTTGTTTTTTTTACATTTTATGAGTCATACACGCTGGCAAGAAATTAGCCAAGCAATCCAGAGACACTGTAAGACACTAATATAGGAACAGGATGTGTCCCAGACCTACACGTGCCAAATACAGAAAGGAAATAAAACGCCCACACGCTTAGGTAAACATGTTTGGGAGGTTAGATACACACACATAGACGGGTGCGCTTATGTAAACCCTTATGAGGGTCAGTCACTCTCTCACACACACACACACACACACACACACACACACACACACACACACACATACTCTCATGTAAACGTGTATAGTGGCTATTCACGTCCACATGACAAGCCAGGAGATTTATCATCGCTGAGTAAAAGTCGAAAGGCAGACAGGAGTAATAAAGCATGACGGAGGACGGAGGACACGGGAAGTTTGTTTTCTTTTCCTCCTTTTCAAAACAAACAGTCCACAGACTTTCTCTCTCTCTTTCTCTCTCTCTCTCTCTATCTCTCTCTCTCTCTCTCTCTCTCTCCCCCAGGATCCCTCTCCCAAGTCCAAGTCCATAAAGCAGATCAGCATGTCACATGTTTTCGCCATAAGCGCAGTTAACATTTATCACCCCAAATATAGGCCTTATTTCTCCACAGCCCCAAATGACCCAACCTGCTGCTTCTAGACAGCCGTGTTCACCATATGTGGGATTTCACATGCCCTGGACACACGTAAATAGAGTTGCGACCTGATCGCTGCCATAAACAAGTATAGCGTAATAACACGTGTTCACACACACGCCACATGTTAATGCAAATGAAGGCAAAACCCTTTGGTACCAAAGCTGGAAGATGGATTTTAGTACCAGGGAGATGATTAGACAATTATGCATGATTTAGTTTATAAATAACAGGAAAAAGGTGACACGCTTGATAGCTTTAAACTTACATTGTAATCTTTATGTATATTAAGATGTCTTAATGTCTTAAATAAAAATGAGAGAAATAATAATAATAATAATAATAATAATACCATATACAGCACAGTCATACTACTTGAAACAGGCCAGCCATGGTTCAAGGTTCGGGAGCCAGCCTTGTGACCAGTTCAACCCTCTGTACCCACAAGACACGACTGAAGTGCCCTTGACCAAGGCAACCTAACCCCTCCGACTGCTCCCCGAACGCTGTGGATCGGGGCTGCTCCAAGCTCCGGGTAAATATTTTCACTGCCACCAAGCGTGTGTTTCACTGGGTTAAAATGCAGAGGTCAATCACTTCATTTTCACTTTTTAAAATAAGCATGTCTGAAACGTGGACGCACATACTGCACCGTAGGCTTTCATTACACACGTGCACAAGATGATGTGAAAGTGAACATGTTTGCCTACTGTGCTTGCACACAGAGGAATGTGACCTCCACATTTAACCTATCTGTGCAGTAAAACACACACACACACACATACACACACACACCAGTGAACACTAGGAGGCAGTGTACACACTTGCCCAGAGCGGGGGGCAGCCCCAAACCACAGCGTCCAGGGAGCAGATGGGGGAGTTAAGTGCTTTGCTCAAGGGCACCTCAGTCGAGTCTTGCCCTGGGTGGGGAGCGAACCCGCGACCTTCTGGTCACGAGACCGGTTCCCTAACTAGGGAACTAGTCCACGGCTGTTGAGTTAATAGAGGCAAAACCTGATGAGGTCTTCAGGTACAGTAGTAGCAGTATTAGTAGTAGTAGTAATAGTATCACAAGTTTCATTCTCATGTATATATTCTGAGATGCTTTTCTACTCAGCACGGTTGTTAAGAGTGTCTTTAAGCAGCTTGGCTCACTCTGAACCTGCTCCTTTCACCTTCTCTAAACAACACCAAGGTGTTTCCACCTGCATATCCACCGCTCGTTTGGATGTTTTTGGTTTTCCGCACCAGCCCGTGTCACTGATCGCAGTTTCTGTAATACTTGAACCAACAACCACGCTACAGTCACACAGATCACACGCTTACCTGTATTCTGACATCACACGTGAACATCCTAATCTAATCTGAAGCTCTCGGCCTACAGAGATACAAAGAGATGCTGAATCCCCTGACGCTGAGTCCTTATACTCATATAAGCGCCCTATTTAGTGTATAATGTAACACCTTCACTCGTGAAACAGGGAGCCAAAGAAGATAAAAAGGGTCAAATCCCAAATGTATCCGTGATCCCTTTATAAGTGAACTACCTTCCAGGGTGTGAAATAAGACGTTCCCTACCTTAGACTGATAGCACGAGGGGGCCGTAGAGAGAGAGAGAGAGAGAGAGAGAGAGAGAGAGAGAGAGAGAGAGAGAGAGAACAGGCAGAGGAGCTTGATTGATAAAGTCCCTATCTGGTTATTTAGGAGCTGGCGACAGAAGCGGCTGCTTTTGCCAGACAGAAAAGCAATTAATCTGCAAAACGAGCTCACGATCACCCGGGCACTCTGCACCCCTCCATCACCCCCTTCTTACTCCCCTCCCTCCCTCCCCCGCCCCGTGCGCTTCTGCTGCACCGATAAGGCCGCAGACGGCCATTTATTGTACATTTTAATTAAGCGCTTGTTAACGCTAGTTATCTTAACAGTCACAAAATTACCGTTGTAATGCATTTTGTTTGAGGAAAAAAAAACTAGAGAGGCAGCGCGCAAGCCCACGTGACGTCCCCCCCCCCCCCCCCCCCACCCCCCCCGGGG
>JAOVVF010000036.1:4088826-4099580 GCA_028565595.1 Duopalatinus emarginatus | reverse complement strand
CCCCCCACTCATACCGTCACGTGGTGCTTTGGATCGCAGGAGCACGGCCTGTGCGCGATGATCGAAACGGCGGCGCGCTAATGGTTCTTTAATATGGCCATCAGCGGTCCCTGTGCAGCCTCAGGCATACGGCCTGAGAGCCTCCCAAAGCCTCTTTAACGCTTATTTGAGATGACAGGAAAAATGAAACCGTTTGTGCTCGCAATGGAAAAAGCAATCATTGGGACATTATCCTCCGCTTGCCCTATCATGCTAATGCCGGGTAAAAAATGTCACCAAATGTATTTAAGAGGCTGATGGAGTGGCGCTGTTTGATTCCTGCTGTCCGTCTGATTAATAAGAAAGAGGGGGGGAAAAGCCTTCAATTTGTATGTAAATGCAACCTGGGCCTCATATCATCGCCGCACCTGCATGGGCAGAGAAATAATAAACTCTGGTTTAATGCCGCAATTACCGCCGTTTACGGCACATCCGGCAGCACAGACAGAGAGAGAGAGAGAGAGAGAGAGAGAGCATGAGTAAATCCAGCGTCTGGTTATCTGTGGACCAGGCTGCTACTGTTTCTCCTCTGCTCATCCTTTAAACTCCTACACAGGCATTCTTATGTGCTACAGTACAGTCCTCATGTATGAAATATGACCTCAAAGTGAGTGTGGAACCTTTTCGACCTCTCTGGGCTTCTCGAGCATCATTAGAGTCAACCTGCGAGTAATGAAATGTCCCTCCAGCACTACAGTTTTAGAGAAAAAGGCTCCTCGGTGGTTGTCTTTGGACAGTTAATGGTTTTAAATTTTAAGAAAAGCTCTACTAGGAACGTGGTCTCAAAGGATGCTTTATGTTGCTGAAGTCTAAAGTTATTCATTTTGTTTATTATTTTATTACCATGCACCAAAATACCTTGCAGCCGTTTTTTTCCCCAAAGCTGGAGTCAGCAGTTACACATATTCAGCCCAGTGTTTTGCCTGTTACTAAACAAGATTTCTCATGCAACAAGGTCTTGTGTCAAAAGTTAATTCTACCCACTGCGTGCTCTCGGGTCTTTGGGTCATGCTGTCATTTTTACCTGTGCACCTCATTGGCTGTGTCCTCCAATCCCACATAAGTGATCTATAAGCGCTTCATACCGGTATAGAGGTTTATTAAACCGGCATTCCACTGGAACCCCTGGTACACCTACAAACGTCTTTGACAGGTGAACGCTGCGTCTGATGAGTTACACCAGTAACATCATGTAATCCCTATCAGTGTGATATGATGGTTACCATCCCAGGACAAGCCCAGTCTTCACAAGTTGGCACCTGCCAGGTGGTGGGATGTATTACGCAGCAAGTTGCCTGGGTCAAAACAGCATGTCTTGTCTCATTTGGTGTACAATATACAGTATGTACCTACCAAAAAGTGGTCCAAAGATGGACAACTGTTGAACCAGAGACAGGATGATCATGGTATGCCTAAGGCTCATTGTTGTGCTTGGAGGATGACAGGTTCAGTCTGTCTGGATTGATCCTACAGACATCTCGGTGCCACAGATACCACAGAGCACCTTCGGAGGTACGGTGGAGTGCATGCTGAGAGGTCGGAGCTGTTTGGGCAGGCGTGGCTGTAATTTGGTGTTACTAATAAGTATATTTAAAAAAGAAAAAAGGAAATAAGGCCATATTATTTTGCAATCTTGACCAAATTGATTCATTCAAACTTTCAAATTTAAATGGTCATAATTGGGTATCATTAATTAAATGGGTGTTTTAATTGGAGGAACTGAATCCATTCTAATCTACACTTTATGACTCTTTAAAACTAAATAAATACTTGATCGTAGCCGTCTAAACTAATACGAGGTCCTAGCTGGACTAAACGAATGTGTATCTCCCTGTCTTTGCATCATATGCTGTTTTTTTTTTTTTTTTTAGCTCCCCATCCTTCCATCAGACTACAAAGCAAGGGCGTATTGACTGAACAGGGGCTGAGGAGAGATTGGAGTCCAGTGATTAAAGATTAAAGGTGTGTGTGTGTTGACTGAAAGAGGTGAAGTGTCCTGCAAAGCTGAAACCATGTAAAAAGCTTTGATGTTCAAGTGTGTTGACCTTAACCGGAATGACCTCTGAATTATTCTCAGGTAGGGGCAAAAGCAGAGGCAACCACCCACCCACGCCAAACTTCTACAGGCTCTCATCTCTTCTCTCTCGCGCTCTCTTTTGTATCCATCCGTCCCAACTTTCAACTCCAAAACTATGAAGTACAAACAAATGATGCAACCGTCTGACAAGAGTGGAGTCAAAGGTGTGCACTCACCAGAACAGTGGGTCCACAAGACGCACCGTGATGAATATGGATGGTTCTCACAAAGACAGTCATGCATGTGGCATTGTGTGCTTCTCTGCAAAATATGATCAAAAGGATAAACTGTTGCCAAGGAAAAGATAGAGAGATGGCATCTGAGAAAAAAAAAGAAAAAAGAAAAAAATGGGCGTCGGAGCGAAATCTCGGCGATGATGCCGTTATTCGGAGTGCTGTCGATCTTCCCGCCTGATGAAACACAGAGAATAGTTGTGTACTGATCCTGATCATAGCTGCTTATCTATCTGATTATCTCCTGCCTCTTATAATGGAGTTACACTGGTGTGAACTGAACTGGATCCAATCTGGAGCGGAAACCGGTTCAGGCTCAATTCTCGAACGCGCTCAGAGATCCCTCGGAAATAACTTCCCGCGCTGTACGAAGATTGGATTCTTAAAGATCGTGCCGGCAAAAACCGAGGCGCTCATTCAAGTGCGCTTCCCGCGAGAGACGTCTGACGATCTCTAATATCATTCTGTATACGGCTTCACCGGAGCGCCGGCCCTTCGCGGTTATTAATATTAATATTTATGGACTGAGAGAGAGTCGGGGAGATCTGTCGGGCAAAGGAAAGGAAGAGCAAACTTCCATTAATTCCAATGGGAGGCAGTCCAAATTAATTCCTATTCACATTTTAATGCCTTTATGCTAATGCAAGAGGGCCACAGGAGAGGAGGGTTAAGGTTTAGCCGTTAGAGTAAAAGAAAGAAAAATCACCAATGCTTAACACATATATATATCTCTCTCTCTCACACACACACACACACACAAATAAGTACATATACATGTTCAAATGACTGATTTGTAATGTTATATGCCTAATCTTATTCTTTCTACAGAAAATGAAAGTGCGAAAAAAAGAAAAAAAAAAAAGCGTCCTGCCTACTACCCAGATGCCATCTGTCTCATTTCGGGCCTTCAGGGATTCTGCGTATCCGAGCTGCCATGCAGTCTAATCACACAGCGCAAAGTCATTTAGCAAATACTGCCAAGTTTCTCTCCAGCCAGACCACTTTGCCAACGATCTCGAGATTCTGTCTACACAATGTACAGTATTCTGTGCACTGCGCTTTACTGACCGAGGACATGAACGTGTTTTGTGTTCTAAACGTTTTATTAAAGATGTCTTGCTTGCTTTATGTGTTAATGTGTCAGTAGTGACGTAAAAATTACATTGCAGACGTTATATGCAACCCGACTTTTTATGCAACTGTGTGAACGTGAAGTCGTTTTAAAAACGGCACAAATTGTGTTTTAATGAGTGAAAATATCTTTAACGTCTGTAAGTCTAATCCTTGGTAGGTCCCTCACAGGGTGTGGACTCCACAAACTTGTGGAAATGTTCTGTAAGTAATAAACACCAGACTTCCTCCAGAAAGCTCCACAATTCTGTCGTACTCTGAGGTGGAGGATTTCTGTGTTCCACAGCACGTCACATGACGTCACAGATGCGTTCAATAACGTTGAGATCTGGTGACTTGGGTGTGAGTGACTAAACCCCAAACTCACATAAGTGTTCCTTTAACTATAATCTGGTGTCTCTAGACGTGTGTGATGGTGTATTGTCTTGTTAGAAGAGGACAAACCTGTCAGAATGAATACAGGACACAGTGTTGACCTGTCAGAGATGTTTTTAGATGTACCAGGGGTCCCTATACCAGTATGGAGCATATGTCAGATCTCTGAAACAGTAGGTCTTGTGGGGTGTGTCCCAGTCTACAGTGGTTAGTACCCACACTAAATCTACACATGGACAAGTGGTGAACCAGTGACAGGGTCACAGGGGCCTAAGGCTCAGTGGTGCTCACGGAGGTCGATGGCTGGTCTGATCCATGTCTCGACTGGTCAGAACTGGTTTGGCAGCTGGTCGAGGGGGCGGTTCTAATTATATGGCTGATGGATGTATGTTTTGGTGATGTATATTTATAACTAATGTGTATATGGTGTTGGAGAAATGAAGCCTTATAGTTCTAAAAGTATGACAAATTCTTTCTTTCTCTTCTCTTCTCTTCTCTTCTCTTCTCTTCTCTTCTTTTCTTTCATTCATACCTCATTCTTTCTTTCTTTTTTTCCTTTTCTCTTTCTTTCTTTCATACCTCATTCTTTTCTTCTTTCTTTCTTTTTTTCTTTCTTTCTCTTCTCTTTCTTTCATACCTCATTCTTTCTTTTTTCCTTTTCTCTTTCTTTCTTTCATACCTCATTCTTTTCTTCTTTCTTTCTTTTTTCTTAATTTCTTTCTTTTTTTCTTTCTATCTCTAAGTAGTTATAGTGCAGTCGTCCTAACTATCAGATCACTCATAACGTAATCTAATCATTGAGGCTCATCATTATTTCATCCTAACAGTTAACAGCATCAATTATGTAAAGATCATATCAGAAAATGATGCCTGAAGCATTTCCTCCGTCGTGATATATCTCTGCTAACTTTGCCGTAATGTAACACGTAATACCGAAGTTAAAGTCTATTCAGACCACTCTCTCTCCCTCTCCCTCTCTCTCTTTATTTTCCTCTCATTCCCAGCTCACTTCAGCTGCACTGAATAAGATTCCAGGCCATCCATTTCAGTTTGTAGAGCTTGTTTAACTGCATCAAGCTTGGCCAAACACAAATAGATTACTCTGTGGTCTGTGCCCTCGCCGCCCCTGCTATAATCATTACATATTTACTGCAGAGGCAAGCGCTGCCGGTCCAGCCCACAGTGGCCTATCCATTACTGTCTGTGTTCTGACACCTGCTGGGTGATTGTCATTAATTGAGCTCATTTGAGAGGCAGGTCGGGGCAATAGAAACGCAGGTGTTTGGGACAACTGTGATTATCCGAGTCTGTGGCTCGGACCGCAAGAAAAGAGCCATCTCTCCATCACGGGACGCCGACGTCAGTGACGGCTGTCCATTCTTTTTACTTTTAACCCACATTAGGGGATAATTGAGCCGCCAGAGCTGAGAGAAAGAAAAAGAGAGAGACAGAACGACCATAAAGAGGAAAATGATGATTCGCCGGCTTCATTTATATGATGGGCTTGTGCCGGGTGCGAATGTCAGAAGAACTGATGGGAATCGAATGTTAAACTGGAATGGGGTTTAATTTAATAGAAAGTACCAACAGGATCCTGGTTGTTTATAGGATGAGTAGATCATGTCGGCGGAAAACAAATAAAAGACGGTCTGTGTGCCGTTTCCACTCCTGATAGATGTGTGAGCATATTTTTTTATATATGTTGATCTACTCTATAATAATCTCTCAGGAAGACTCTGGAGACCTGCGGCAATTAATTATTATGCTCATTTTAAGACTCCTACTTGAAGCACCTCATGTCTGATATTTTACACTAAACACTGAAGTGCCAGAAAAACTGATACAGACTATAAAATAAAACGGGTGCAGATGGTGGTGGATCTGTGATGCTGTGGGGTTTGTTTAGCTGCCATTCCTCAGGACCCCTGGTACATCTACAAACGTCTCTGACAGGTGAACAGTGTCTTGTTTCCATGTTACACCCATTCATGTCCTTCATTCTGACAGGTTTGTCCTCTTCTAACAGGACAATGCGCCAACACACACGTCTAGAGACACCAGATTATGGTTAGAGGAACACTCATCTGAGTTTGGGGTTTAGTCATTCACACCTAAGTCACCAGATCTTTAAACACATCTGTGATGTCATAAAACGGAAGGAGGCCACACCATTACTAGTTCAGTCTCTTGTCTTCAGACTAGACTCCTGCGTCTCCCTCCTGGCTGGCCTTCCTACGCATGCCATCAGGCCCCTGCAACTGATCCAGAACGCAGCAGCTCGACTCGTCTTCGCCGTTTGACGAATTTCAGCCGTGCCACACCCTTCCTGAGGACCCTTCACTGGTATCCTTTAGCAGCCCAGATCAAATATAAAACCCTGACGCTGGCCTACAAAACCAAACACAGATCCAGTTGGTTGCAACGGTCAAAGCCAGATGTGAAAAAAAAAGTGAAAGTGAACTATTTGTCTACTGTACTTGCACACAGAGAAATGTGACCTCTGCATTTAACCCATCCATGTAGTGAATCACACACACACACACACACACACACACCAGTAAACACTAGAAAGCAGTGAACACACTTGCCCGGAGCAGGGGGCAGCCCCAAACCACGGTGCCCTTGGGGAGCAGTTGGTGAAGTTAAGCGACTTGCTCGGTTGTGTCTCGCCCTGTGTGGGGATCGAACCCGGGACCAGTTCTGTAACCACTAGGCCATGGCTACCCCACCGTGCCTCCACGTTTTAGGTACAGCTCGACTCGACCCACCATCATTCAGGACACATGGGAGGAAAAGCATCCAGACTTTTCTCTCTGGATATCAAGTTGGTGACTGAACTCACACCTCTTTCTTGAGCGCTAACTCAATTCAGCACCACCTTCACACAGGTTCTCAACAGGTTTTATATAGTCTAGGGGTACTTTCAGGTTATAGGACCTTTATTTATTATTGTATTGTTATTTTCTGACAGTATCCTAGGTTCAAGTACTACAAATTCAGCTCTACCAGTACTACCTAAGCACTTTTCTGAGAGGATAAGAGCGTCTGCTAAATGCTGTATGTCATGTAAATGAAACCTGGATTTCTGCTTGGACTCTGTGCGTCTATTGGTAAAAACACCAGACAAACAAAACAGCCCTGAGTTGAATTCAATCTGTAAGAAACCAAGTCATAAACGGGACAAAGAAAAGCGTTTCGACGGCTCTGTGGGTTGAAATTTTAACATAAGAGTTCTCGCCGAGTGCAAAAGTGTTCTAGCTCATAAATGGGGCCATGTTTCAAACCCTGTCTGTACAGTACAATAACCGAAGGACTCGGGTTATCGTCGCAATCCTTAAGTCATACTGTGCAGCCGTACGTTAATAACTCATTAGTTTGGCTCGCTACGGTACTTGCCTGCTCGTGTTACGTTTTCACGTAGCCGTACGCACTCCTGCTCTCACTCTCCCTCTTCGCCGGGTGCACTCCGAGATTTATTCCCATCATGAGGAACCGTGGCCGGAGCTGCTCTCGGATATTTATGCGTTAATAAGGCTTACATAATTCTTGCAGGTGTGCTTTCTGTCCCCCTACCAAACCCATTCAGAGGATTTATAGAGGGCCTTTGGATTGCGTCTTGATTTACCCCCCCCCCCCTCCTCTCTCTGTCTCTTGCTCTCTCTCTCTCTCTCTCTCTCTCTCTCTCTCTCTCTTTCTGTTTCTATCACTCTCCCAGACTTGTCGCTTGTGGTAGTCTGGGTGTCTGTGGCCCACCATGATCGCTACATCTCCATCTGGGTTTAGAGGACAGAGCTGCCAAAAGCGAGCGCAGCTCTCAGGTTGAGACTCGGCTAACAGATGTCCCAGCAGCCCACAGACTGTCTGTCGGGGTTACCTTTATTAATACGGGGGCCTGACACACAAATCACAATGATGTACAGCTCTGTCTGGCCACATGGACTCTGTCTCTGACAAGAATAGGTGACACCGGTTTCTGAATCAGAAAGCTGTTTTGATTTAGATTGGGAAAAGATAACGGTGTGTTTTAATTTGTAGGGTTTTTTTACTTACACTATAGACACTTGTCAAGTAATATTCCAGCTTTTTTAAACAAGGTCTGTCTCAAACCCAGTAATCTCTACATAGGCAGCATCGTACACCATCCTCCTCCTGAGACGTCGGCTGTTTTAAAATGCGCCCTCCGAAGGTACCGTAATCTGACTGTGTATTCTGACCGAATATTGAAGCCGATCTGTGTGAAAGGAAATCCCAGCATTTAGTGCAGCACAATCACAGATTAAATAATAAAACGGTGGTGTGTCTGAATATGTCGTTTTTATTAAACTGTAGGCAAAATGTCCCCCGATGACATACTACTATGAAGTACGCGAGCATAGCACACTGTGGTTAAAAAGAAAAAAAAAAAACCTATCCCATAATTCAACAGAAGCTGTGAAGGCGTTTGAGGATGAAAAGGTTTGTAAAGCAGGGAGTCGGCCATTACAACCAGAAAAAATGTAAATTGTTATGATTATTGTACAACCCCTAATAAATTCATTGTCACATACAAGAAAAGCCGACTTGGTGAATAGGTGTGTGCCGAATACAGTAGATAATGAATATATAGTAGATAAATAACAACTGTGCAATAAAGAACAATAAGCAGACCTCCCACGGCATGTGTTTGCCCATTTTATCTATCTATCTATCTATCTATCTATCTATCTATCTATCTATCTATCTATCTATCCAATTTTATTTATATAGCGCTTTTATACAATTATAGAACTTTTATACCTGATGAAACACTGGTGGTGACAGTGACAAAGGAAAAACTTCCTGAGATGACAAGAGGAATAAACCTAGAGAAGAACCAGACTCATAAGGGAACCCGTCCTAATCTCTGTAACACAGACGGTGTGATTAGTGTGGTGTGGTACAGTGGTAACATCATTGGCTCCCATGTGAGAGACCTGGGTTTGATTCCCGATCTGGGCAGCCAGTCTCTGCTACACCAATAAGGGTCCTTGGGCAAGACTCCTAACACTATATTGGCCCACCAGTAATACCAGTAACCTTGTAAGTCACTCTGGATGACAGTGTCTGCTAAACGCGATATAAATGTAAATTAAAGTAGCCAGAGAATTAATTTGAAATCTGTAATATATGACTGTAGAAAAGATGTTTGTACATCTGTCCATTATAGCGTGTCTGTGGCTGTCCATGTTGGTCAGGAGACTCCAAGGGGGGGAAAAGGGGGAGTCAGAGGAATCGGAAATCTGTCTGTCTGTCTATTTAGCAAATTTAGGTCGTGGAACCCACCATGACACAACTTAGCTCCTATAACCACACGAATTAAAGCAGATAGAAACATTCACATCTTAATCAGCAACTTTTTTCTCTCTATGTTAACATATGCAAGAATAGACAGACAGACATCAGATAGACAGACACAAATCATTAAATAACTAAATAAATAAATAAACAGACAGGCACGTGACAGGCGTGTCTCCATCCTAAAGAACTCTGCGTTGTGTGGAAACTTTAATTACATGCCTCTGACACTGGAGACTCCTTCCGAAGTCTAAACATATTTTTACAGAACGCATCACCCAATCAGCATGTATACCTTTTTCTTTTTTAAATAACACACATATAACTACAGACAGGATAACGTTAGAAGGAGCGCTTTAATATAAACCTGTGATTTAGTTGTAACTACTGCCGGAGCTGCTTCGCATAGAAATGAATCTACAGCTTCTGATGAATCGGATTAGAGAATTCAGCAGTGCTGTGGTATAAAATCAACACACACGTGTTTAATAAACATATAAACTAAAGTACAGCAGGAAAGGTCTTTGTGAGGGAAAGTCGTAACCTGGCTGGGATTATGGGTGGAGTTTGATGGAATTAGGTGACTTACATATCCAGACTTTTTCAAACCGAGTAAATCATAACCACGTCCTGTTACATCCGTCCACAACTGACGTAATATTAACCTTGATATTAACCCCTCCGCCAGAAAAAGTAGTCCCGGGTTTTGACGTGTTTTATATGTATATAAATGTATCACCTGTCCTTAAGGTGAGGGACACGGAATCACAAAGACATGTGCTGTAATCCCTGTCTGCTGTAACCACACATCAGAGGTTAGTCTGGAATATCTCCTGTAAAATGTGAAGCGACTCTTTGTGATGCTACGTTGGTCCCTGGAATGCTAAAGTGAAAGTTTTTTGATCCAGTTAACAAAAAATGAAAAGCAGCAATCAGGAGAGAATGATGGCAAGATTAAATAATGGCAGTATGTTCTGATAGAAGACCATAAATAACGGAGGAAATCATTTCACTCTGCGCATCTTAACTGGTTTGCATCTGTCTCCTCAGAGCCATGATGTATTGTTGCTTTCGGTGGAATGACAGATACGTATAAAGGTGGACTGGTAGATTTAGCATCGCCACAAGGAGCTTCACTTCATCTACACACACTCAAGTGGTAAAGTGTGTGTGTGTTTGTGTGCGTGTGCTTGTATTGGAATGCATTGATACTTTGTGGGATGTGAATGTGTGTATGTGTGTATGTGGGTTAGTATGTATTGGAATACACTGATAGTGTGTGTGTGTGTGTGTGTGTGTGTGTGTGTGTGTGTGTGTGTATTAGGATGTCTTGATAATATCTGGTGTGTGTATTTGTGTGTGTAAATATGTATTGGGATACAATGATAGTATTTGGTGTGGGTGTGTGTGTGTGTGTGTTAGTATGTATTGGGGTGCACTGATACTATCTGGTGTGTGTGTGTGTGTGTGTGTGTGTGTGTGTGTGTAAATATGTATTGGAATACACTGATAGTATTTGGTGTGTGTGTGCTAGTATGTTTTGGGGGGCCATGATACTATCCGGTGTGTGTGTGTGTGTGTGTGTG
>JAOVVF010000036.1:4071453-4083393 GCA_028565595.1 Duopalatinus emarginatus | reverse complement strand
GTGTATGTATATATATATATATATATATATATATATAAAAAAAAACTTTTGAACTAGATAGACACATTACTATTACTTATATATTTTCCATATCATTATAATATATTGTATCTTATTTTATTTTATTTAACAGGAGAAAATGACAGCTACACAAATGTTTGTATAAATAAATGCATAATAAATTGCGCTAATTTTTGTGTTACAAAACAATTACAATCAACTAATAAATAAATGACATTAAAAATAAATAATTACTTTAATATTAATAAATAATGAATCATATTTTTTTTCTTAACGATACGCCGTGTTTTGCACTTTGTTGTGTAAACGCACACATATGTAACATGTAAAATTTCTCATTTTTATATAAATGAAAAACACCACCAGATGCTGACATCAGTGTGAAACTTTGATCGATTTCACGGTTTTGGTAAAATATCTCATTCCCGATTCTTCCCCTAAATCTTTTGATTTTGTGCTCAGTGTGCCCTTAATGACTCCCCCAGCTCATAATCTACAGAATCCAAACAGGAACGAACCAATCGAATGTGGCGAGGCAGCACATGGCAATGCTGATTTGGCCAAACTGAGCGGATCCACATCTATTAACAGAAGGGGAAGACACGCAGGAGGGCACAAGATGTTTCAGGAGGGGCAGGTGATAAACGTGGGGCGTGACCATCGATGATGAGCCTGTTATTGTTCTCTGGATCGAGCCGTCTCTCTCTCTCCCTCTCTCTCTCTCTTTCTGTGTGTGTGTGTGCCGTGGGTGTTTATGAAAGGGGAATTAGGGGGGCGCCTGTGTTTAATCATTATGAAGTGGGAGAGGGGTGACCTACCAGCTGAGTCCAGCGCTGCTCCAGCGCACACTGGGTGGAAAACAAATGCCCTCAGGCGCACGTGAGCTCACACACCGACACACACACACAAAGAGGGTTAACATTGGCTCCATTTCATGAGTCAACTGTGAGAGCGAAATCGACAAACAGTTACTGTTGGGGGACAAACAAAGGAGACTGGTCTGGTAATATGCAAGCAAACACCTCAGTATATTGGGTGAGCTCGGCTTTTTTTCAGCTACCCTTCTGTAAATCTAACAGCACCTTTATATCAGCATTATGATAACAAGTTTAAGTTATACAGAAGGCGTGTTTAGGCTACCAGAAGTGGTGAATATGATCGGCAGTAATGGAATTGCAGTAATTATGTTGCAGCCAGACCTTCAGTATTGATCCCGTTGTTCATAAACTTTACATTCAGTATAAAAGAGATTTACATCACCACCCACCATATCTGCCCTGATCATGCCTCGAAATGGAGTTAGAGCTTCTGTGGGTGTCTGAGGATCTCTGCGTTAGAGAAACGGGTAGAGAAATGATATCATAATCATAATCTCCTTTATTATTCATCATCATCATTATTTTTTTTCACTCCACACAGCAAGGAGAGCAATCTACAGGCCTATAATTTGTATATATTACGTTAATCTATTGAGAACTCCATCCTGAAACACATTAAACATGCCCATTTAAATCAGAGAAGACAAAATGGGATGGATCCCACTCTCGTGCCATTTCTAAGCCGTATTCTACATCATCGTAATGCGAAATCTGACGTAGAAATAGTGGAGGAAGCCGGATGCCGTGCAGCTTTGCAATACACTTCACTGAGGTACAGTAAGGACTCGGGTCAACCAGGCAGCCATGTACGAGATGATAAACGTGATGGTCAAAGTTGGAGCTCTAGATTCTGATCTGTTAAATCAGAGAGGACCGGAGAGACTAAAGGACTAATGCGCTGCTGCATCAGTCTCTTCAGGTGGGGCTACATGGTGCTGGCACCACTATTTTGAGGACTATAAGAAACTAAAGGAACGATTGGTATGTCATGGACTCCACTGAAGGTGACACGTTCATTATAAATAACTATACAGGTCATTCTGTGTGTATTACTTTCCTCTGAAGGTGGAGACACTAATATACATTTAATGTAGTCACGGCAGACATCCCCCTTCTCTTGATATCATTCAGGGTGCCACCAAAATCAGGTTTGCATACCCAGAGAAGAAAACAAAAAAAAAAAAAAGAGAGAGAGAGAGAGAGAGAGAGAGAGAGAGACAGAACCATGCCGGGCTTGGATTGTGTCGATCAGCTCAAAAGTAAGAAGTGTCAGTGTCTTAGTCTAGCTCCAGGACAGGATCTCAATATCAGTGAGTATACAAATAGCCGGGAGGTCTACTCCGAATCAATAGCTCAACATGGGCTATGAAGATCTATCAGAGGCACTGCTCGGATTCCTTCTTCAGAAGCTGGAAAGAAAGCCACTGCGCTCTAGTGTGCGGATGATGTCGAACATCAGCGCAATTAGCAAGTCTTCTTATGAAACCAGCACTGACAACATGAAGTACTTCTTTCTCCAGGCAGGGAGATCTGCTTTACACATGCACGCTCATGATTATCCTAAATCAGTGTGTCAGTGTAAGCAGACCTGAGGGAGTTCCTAGACGCCGAGCATGCGCGCTACGGCCTGGTTTTAACCCCGCCCTGGTTTCTTGCCCGTTCAGACGAGCTTGCATTTTAATTCAGTGCACAAGTTACTTATTTCACCATCGATCAGCCGTAATGCCGAATCAATGTTCATCTTGTTACCTGGACCAGAGCCGTGTAATACAGTGATATCCCCGTCCACAGGAACTCATTGCCTTTCGCAAAAGGACTTTACCGTAAAATCAATGTCTGTTCGTGAAGGCAAGGGAGGAAAGGAGAGGAGAGGAGTGAAAGAATAGGAAATGAGAGGAAAGAAAGAAGAGCAGAGGCGTGAAAGGGGAGGAGAGAAAAAAGAGGAGAGGAGGAGGAGGAGAGAAAAGGAGTGAAAGAAAAGGAGTGAAGAGAAGAGAAGAGAAGAGAAGAGAAGAGAAGAGAAGAGAAGAGAAGAGAAGAGAAGAGGACAACACTCACATATGTCTGAGAGTCGCTCATGATGCTGATGATAATGATGGACAATTTAGTCATTCGATATGTGAATTTTATGGTAGCCTATATATTTATATACCATAGTTCACTTGTATTACTACTGTTATTGTTGTTATTATTATTATTATTAGGTGAGTATTAGTCAAATGTATTAGCAAACATTATAACAATTACTAATCATTGCATCATGCAGTATAATATATAATAAAACATAATAAATTATTATATTATACACAAATATTGAATTAAATAAATAAATTCACCATCATTCTGAAATATAATAAAACAGCATTTTCAGGTCCAACAGAGGAAAAACAAACTTGTGAATAAGATCTCACATGTTAGTAAACAGACAAAACCCACCCATAGAGCGTGAGACACCAGAGACCCGGACACGCAGGGCAACACCGCTGGCACCCACTCACACCGTCTCAATCTGTTATTATTTACTGTCACATGCATACACACACACAAGCCTAGTCCATAAATCAGAGCTCCATGTCAACTTTAACGGAGTGTCTGTCAGGGCTTTGCATGATGTCCATTCTGTGCTACAGGGTCACTTGGTGTATCATGCAAAGCCTGAGGCCTGGGGCAGAAGTGTGGCGTTAGGGTTAAGAAAATGGCCGTGGCCTGCACAGGCAAGTCTAATCTAAGCCACCTGTAGATCTGAAAAACAAGGAAGGAGGAAAACCGGGAGCTGAAGTTGTTCTTCAGGACGGGTTCTTAGGAGCACTTTTAATAAGTCGCACTTCACTGACTGCAAGCAATTCGTCCAGGGAACTGCTAGAAGGTCTCTGTGTAAAGTTAGATCTTCACCACTCAGGGAGCTAAATCATTTCTGAAGTGTGTATTACACACTGGGACTGGCTGATTTTATACCTGCATGTATGGTTTATTGGGGCTCTGATAAGTTTTAGTTGGCTTGAACAGAAACTTCTGTGTAAACATGACAAATGAACGTCTCTTTGTGTGTGTGTGTGTGTGTGTGTGTGTGTGTGTGTGTGTGTGTGTGTGTGTGTGTGTTACACAGTGTGTGTTTTTGGAACAGAGAGAAGAGGGAAAAATAAAATCCTCGTCCGACATTTAAATTGATGATATTTAAAGAGCATTTAAATTTCAGGAGGCGCAACAGATGGTGTGTAAATGTGTAAAAGTGGTGATGGAATCGCCTCAGTCCAGTTTCTAACCTAATATCTCCCTCTTCTGTGTTAATGAAACCTCAGCTGAAAAAAATCCAAACAAACTCTACAAACTCCTGAAGCTTTTCTGGCTGTTTTCATTCCTCCTTTCACCCTCCAGTCTCCCTTTGGAGATAATCAAATAAGAGTCTGTTTGCCAAAGCAGTTAAAGAAAATGAGATTTGAGAAAGTCTCTCTCTCTCTCTCTCTCTCTCTCACACACACACACACGAATTTCTCCTCCCCTTCCCTAAACAGCCCTTTACACATCAAGGCCCATTAATTGTGTTTTCGTTTGAAATCCTTTGTCACCGCAATTAACCGATTTGGGTAAGACGCATAAACGACTTCCATGTGTGATAAGGTGTGTGTGTGTGTGTGTGTGTGTGTGTGTGTGACTTGTTTTCCGTCGCCTGGCCTTTGTAAGGGAGATCTTTACCAGTGTCATTTGTAGAGCCTCCGTTTGAAGCCTTTGATATATATTTTTTCTTTTGCGTCGGAGTCGTGTGTGTGTGTGTGTGTGTGTGTGTGTGTGTGTGAGTGTGTGAGTGTGTATTGCGCACAGAGAGCTGTGGGTTTTTTTGTTTATTTGGATGTTTGTTGGGAGATGCAGAAATGGTGTCATCTGCATAATTGCCTGTAAGGACGTCAGAGAAATGATCCTTCAAGAAGAACGTCGGAGATTTGCCCTATTTATGCCCGAACTTTGCGCTATTTATTTATTTATTTATTTATTTATTTATTTATTTATTTATTTATTGTTACTTTTATTTTGTTTTACCAATAGTGCTAGTCTGATAGGCTCAAGCAAATTTTAGAACGCCTAAAATATTTTAATACTAACTTGAATTTATTTATTATTATTATTATTACTGTTATTATTATTATTATTATTATTATTATTATTATTGTTGTTGTTATTATTTTATTTATTTATTTATTTATTTATTAACGTTTTTCTTTTTTATTATTGTTGTTGTTATTATTACTATTATTATTATCATTGTTATTATTATTCCGCGCCGCGGTGTTTCACAGGTCAGACAAGCCCACCGTCTGGTCACCGTGCGTTATTTAAACGAATTGATCTTTTATCGACTCCATAATAAACACACAGTGTTAAGCGGTAGGAGGGCACTGAGAAGGCAGGTCGGCTTAATGCTTTTATGGCCTCGCCAGTTTCCCGAGTTGGTGTGAAAGGAGGGGGTAAACGTGTGAAGTTAGCTCATGTGCACGTGTTTGAATTGGGGCAATAAATCAGCAGCAACGCTTGGGGCCCTGGTGAACTCCCCGGGTGGAGACACGTGTGGCTGCCGGGCTTCGAGTACTCTCGGGCGGCTACAGAAGCCAGGACGCACCGCTGAGACTCGGGTGATAATTAGTCAGAGCCACTTGGATGTCTTATACTGAAGAACTGGTGTTTGTGACAGCTTACAGATCTAGATATACTAATATAAAAACAAACTAATTAGATTATTTGTATATTATTATTATTATTTACATCATAATGTTGGTGGTGTTGGGGTCAGCCGGGTGTTTCAAGACTAACCCGGGTGTGTAATTATTATAGGTCCATGCACACGATTAGAGATGGTGCTGGTTTTAATTATTAAGCCTCCAAATCCCGAATCGGTTTTTTGTCAACATGCCTGGACATGGACATGGTAAAAAAAAGAAGACGTGGAGAGAAAAAACCGCACTGGATAGGCGGTGTGAATGAGGGTATTAAAGAGCTACAAATTACACAGCAGACGCTGATATGACAAATACAATAATAATCATGCGTTTAAAAGCAGATTGAGGTGTAAGGAGTTCTTAGAAATCTCAACTCAACATGTCCTTAACTATATTTTTAATCATGATAAATCTGAGGTTTTAGCCTCTATTTTATTTAAATAAGCTCGGCCACTCAAACGCATCGCTGTTGTGCAGAGGCTTAGGGTATGATGATACAAAGTCCGGATGTAAAACAATCCCTGATGTGTCCCGGACATATTTTCATCTCTCGGTTCGAGGAATTTCAATTCACATCGCGCTGTTTAGTTTTAATCCGCATTATTTACACGAGGCTTGGGAGGCTATCAAAGCCATCGTTTTGTAGGGCAATCCTTAGTCTTATATGATCAAGATCAAATATGATAATAGAATCACACACATGGATGCGTAATGAGAGGGTTTGTAATTATGGCTCAGGGAAAAAAAAATCAAAGCAGCTTTGGAGTCAATAGATGTGTTTATATGTCCTATATAAATGTAAAAATACAGCAATAATAATAATAATAATAATAATAATAATAATAATAATAACAAGTATAATTAAAAAAAATCTCATCCTCTAGATTCCCCAAGAATGGACAAAGTTTCCAATCCACAACAGTGTGTATTACTACTAAAGCTGCCATTCCTGACGCGCTCAGGGCGCAGGCGCTAATCGCCGGACTTCTCCATTCGAGTCAACTTACTCTTTGAAGTCAAACGACAACTTGTCAAGTTGCTGGATGTCTGAAATTAAAGGCGTGAGCGCACACCAGGCAACTCTTTCGACGTTTTTCCGAGTTTAAAACTGCACCTAAAACGAGTCTGAATGTATATTTGCGCGTATAAAAATGAAGCGCTCTTCACGTCTGAACTCCTCACAGACTGGGGCGAAGACCTGGCAGGGATCGCGCTGAAAATCAAATAAATAAATAAACAAACAAATACGAGAAGTGGATAACTCGAAAAGCAGGACATGTTTATGCGATAAAGAGAAAGACAGAGAGACTGGAGAAAGAAAAAAAAAAGAAAAGAAAATAAAAGAAGGAGGAAAAGAAGAAAATTTGCCCGAGAAACAGAGGAAAGGACTGAGGCGGTGAACAAATGACAAATGAAATGATTGGCGAGCCATAAAATGAGATTTGAAACTCTTTCAAATAAGAGATCGCGACGTCAGAGCGCTTATCCACACGGAATAGAGCGACAAGAGAGGGAAAAAAGGCGAAAAAAAATAAGAGAGAGAGAGAGAGAGAGAGAGAGAGAGGAGTGAACATGTGGGAGAGACTTGAGAAATAGGAGGAGCTTCTGGGCGACTAGAAATGTCAATCAGAGCAAAAAGGCGTCCCAATAATCTAAAGCAATCTGTAAGGACCTGACCTTAGTCCATTCAGATCAATAGGGAAGCGAGGGAGGGAAGCGGCCGGCGGATCGCTTTACGCGCGGCCCGTTTTCGGAGGAAATATAGACTTCCCTTACACTTTTGTGCTCACTGTACACTGGATATCGTAGCGCGCATCGAGAAAGCGATTTTTGTGGGTTTTTTGTGTGTGTGAGTGTGTGTGCGCGTGTGCGTGCGCGCCAGTGTGTGTATGCGTGTGCGATTTCGGCAGATTGCTTCTGTTGGGTGATTTTTATCCCCCTTCGTTCCCCAACCTACAATGTCTTTCCCACAGTTGGGATACCAGTACATCCGACCGATATACCCGCAAGAACGGCAAGGGATCGGTAGTGCGCGCAGTGGGAGCGAGCTCAGTCCGTCCGGCACGCTCTCCAACGTTCTGTCCACCATGTACGGATCACCTTTCACCGCCGCCGCGCACACCTACGGAGCGTTTCTTCCTTATTCAAACGACCTGTCGATTTTCAGTCAGTTGGTAAGTTATCGTCTCATGCAAAGATTACGTAAATCTTCTCTTTTCTCTCTCTTCTCCTGCTCTGATATCTCTTATTTCTTTTATACACTAGCTCTTGTGCGTTTCGACACCTAAATGATTTCTGCAGGTTATGTGCTAGCATGGTTTTGCAAGACAGTAGTGAACTTTGCTGTTGACTCCGTTTGGTAAATACCAAATGCAAAAGTTTTAGTTGTAACTAATTAACCAATAGTACTTTTTTTTTGTTACACAGAAACAGGGCCTGTATGTAGACTGGCCACCAGAAATATATAAATATAGACAAATAAATCTTAAAGGAGGTCCTGTGGTCATTGTTAATCAGGAAAAATAAATATACAGTCTATTTTTATATCAAAATACCATGCACAGGTCTGATAAATAGCTCTCTCTGTCTGTCTCTCTCTCTAAGTGTGTGTGTGTGTGTGTGTGTGTGTGTGTGTGTGTGTGTGTGTGTGTGTTTAGGTTAACCATGACGACAAATGTATTTAAAAAAAAAAAAAAACCCAACAAAAAACCCTATCCACTCCATTTTGTACATATTAAATTCTGTATAATGCACTAATGCAAATAAATAAATAAAACGGAAAAAAAACACTAAAAGCAATAATTAATTCTCTTGTTTATGTTTTAGGGAGCTCAGTATGAGCTGAAAGACAGCCCTGGTGTCCAGCACCCAGCGTTTGCCCATCCTCACCCTGCGTTCTACCCCTACGGTCAGTACCAGTTCGGGGACCCGTCCAGACCAAAAAATGCCACCAGGGAGAGCACAAGCACGCTGAAGGCCTGGCTCAGCGAGCACCGCAAGAACCCGTATCCCACCAAGGGCGAAAAGATCATGCTGGCCATCATCACCAAGATGACCCTCACCCAGGTGTCGACTTGGTTCGCCAACGCCCGGAGGAGACTGAAAAAGGAGAACAAGATGACCTGGGCGCCGCGCAACCGCACCGACGAAGAAGGCAACGTGTACGGTAGCGACCACGAGGGCGAGGATGGCGACAAGCGCGAGGACGAGGAGGAGATAGACCTGGAGAACATCGACACGGAGCACATCGAGAGCAAGGACGAGCTGGACGAGCAGGACGAGCTCCACTCGGACTCCAAGCTGGACGCCAGCTGCGACTCGGAAATCTCGGACGGCTATGAGGATTTACACGGGCCCGAGCCGAAGCTTTTAAAAGCCGTGGCCCAAGAGGGCAAAGACGCGCACGCGAATGCAGACGCTGAGCGGCCCGATCACTTTCAGCACCACCATCACCACCTCCATCACCACCATCACCACCACCTTGCTCATTCATTAGACCTTAAAACGCAGCCTCCTAACAACGAGCAAATCAAACTCAACCCGGTGTCCAACTCTCCACCGGCTGAGAACAACGCAGCCCCGGTGCAAAAACCTAAGATCTGGTCTTTGGCTGAGACAGCCACGAGTCCGGACAATCCCCGGAAATCTCCACTCGTGAATGGGAGCTCATCCCAGGCCGTCATGCCTGCTCACAGACTCGTTTCATGCCCCGTGGGCAAACTGCAGAACTGGACGAGCCGTGCGTTCTCGGCGCACCAACTCGCGCTGCTCAACTCAAACCACTATTTAGGACTGGCCAATCAGGCTTCAGCCAACGGCCTCGCGCTTTACACCGGCAACAGGCACACGGAAGAGCGCAATGTCAGCTCAGAGACTGCACACACAGGTACATCACATCCCCCTCACTGAGCCGGTGACTACATTTGAATACTCCTCGTGAACATGTTCCTCACGAACACTCTTTTCGTTTTCCTATCCAGTGCATATACTATATTATATATAAATATATAAATATAAATATTTTTTGTTGTTGTTGTTTTACAAAACTCAGTGCTTTCAAAGATTTAAAGGCTAAAGGCTTGTATACAGGAGCATGCGCATTTAAGAGAGGGGAAAAACGCATTCAAAACTCTTAAGTTTTTATCAAGGCTGTTTTTTAAAAAACGCAAACACAAACTCGAGCAGTGTGAAACAAACAAAAAAAATCTACCTGCAATCAGGTGTCCAGATTTTTCTTTTTGTTTTATTTTATTTTAGTTTTATTGCCATTTCTGTTATTTCAGAGCGATCTAGTGCCTTGGAAGGAGAGAAAGTTCAAAACAGCCAGTCATCATCACAAACTATATCTTTAAAATTTCATTTCAAGTTTATAATAATAAAAATAATATTTTTTCTTTTATTTGATTGAAATAATTATGTATTGGATAGCTACACGAGATTTCCATACTGTGCGTTTTTCTTTTCTCTAAGCTGAATGTTCAATGTCAAAAAGACATCCCAAACGCGTCGTTTGGCAATAACTCGAACGAAAAACAGGCTAAAAAAACAATTTCTCCCCAACAACCATAATTACTTTGCTATTTAAACTTTCACTTTCTAGTTTACAAACCTTATATAACTTTCCCCATGTGTCTCAGGCCTCAGGACCAACCTGAAGCTGCCATGTTATTATCAAACCCTTCTTTTGTCCCCCGTCGTTTCCTCATAGAGACTCTTTTATAAATCTTCGTTTTAACCTGTCGTAAGGAATGTAAAAAAAATGAATAACACACCCTGTGTACTTACCTTGTAAGCATGTCCTTGTGTATAATTGCTAATGCAATGCTGTACAAAAATTGTAGTCTGTGAGGTTTTTTTCTTTCTTCCATTTTATTTCGTTTGTTTTGTGACGATTCGATGTTGCAATGTTTTGTATATATAACGTAAAGAAAGAAAATGTACATAATTGTGATCCAAAATTGTACAAGAAAGTCTATATTTTGGCTAATAAATGACCTGCGGCAACTTAAACACAACTAATGCAATCTTTTTAATTTTAGCGCAATTTTAATTTTAGCAGGGCAGAAATACTTATTTAATTATATGTGTATTTATTTATTTATTTTCATTTCATTAGGGTCTGAGCGAAACTGAATGTTTTCGTATGAAATAGTCTAGTATTAAGTGAAGCTATTAACGGTGTTTTAACAGAACTGTCACGTATTATTTCTAAACTGATCAGTGGTGTTTTAATTGGATTCGGCTTTAGGAGCAGCCATACTGTGCGGACATGGTGATTGGCTGTGCTTTTTTTTTTTTTGGATGTGCACTTCTCTTGAGGGAACTTCACCAGGGCTTCTGAGGCTTGGCTAAGCACGAATTGGTCGATTTGAAACGTTTTCCTATTTCAGAGCCTCGACTGTAATTAGCTCCTTCTTGAATCGCATATTTGGATATTAATGGAGGGGGATTATCCTCATCGAGGCGTAACAGCCAATATAAAATGAATAATTATTTCATTTATATTGGCCTGAAATCGCATACGACTCAATTTGGCTGAAATGAGAATTGATTCTCACACTCGTTTCCCTCACACACACCCCAACAATTTATATTTTTATTATCTCATCCTTTTAAAGAAAGCTAAAACAGTTCAAATACCTTTACGGCTTGTTTGCTTAATCTCAGCTCTCATATGAATGTCTGATTTGGTCTCTCTCTCTCTCTCTCTCTCTCCCCCCTTTTTTCTTTTATTAATGCATAATGAATTCTAATCAGACACCGATGCCGCGCTGCTTGCCATATGCCTGAGATACACTGAGAAATAATTTATTTATGTTTACACCCCCCTTCACCTCCATTCCCTGCATTTGCATGGAGGCAGCTTTGTTCCAGGGCTGGCAAAGCTCGGGAAAGTTGGAGTCGGAGCTCCCTCTACAGTCTAGTCCAACCAGCCCTTTATCATGTTTGCGGGACGCAGGGCAACTGGGGTTGACTTTCAACTTTTTTTTGTTTAACGGTTAAAATAACACGTGGCATGGTTAAGTGACAGTGCATTCTGTATTTGGTGTATTTATTTATTTGTTTCTCTCTTTTTTTTTAATTTACACGAGTTAATGAATGGCGATTAGTTAAAGCGTAGTGGAAGTGGAGTTATATTTACAGCACACTAAAATCCTAATAATAACGAATAATAATAATAATAATAATAATAATAATGTCTGCAAATAAGACTATAGAAACAGAAGTAATAATAAAAAAATACGGATTAAAATAAAAAAGGTTTAAGTACAATTGTCATCTAGTCGACATGTTTTGTAGTATCCGCTTTAACATGCACAGCTTTCTAGTCT